>JAKELH010000566.1:0-49642 GCA_021525015.1 Lactarius pseudohatsudake | reverse complement strand
CAGCCACAAAGGTCCCCCAGAGGGTGCCGTCACTCCACGATGACGGGGCAAACACAATCATACCATTCTTTTCCAAAACTGGCAAAATAGCCGGAGGTGAGGCAAGATACCCTGCTGACAGCAGCAAGACAAAGCCAAGGGAAAGCAATATTGACGCAATTCGAAGCAAACATGACACGAACACGGGAACGTGCTTCGGAAGGCATCAGTGACAAAGATATCTTTCGACTCGAGAATGCCCAAACTCAATGGCGGGAAATCCGTACAATTCTTCGAGCTCTTCGCGGGCTTTGACGGCGACAAGCTCGTCAAAGTCATTGTCCACCTCAGTTGTATATCCACCCGTTCATCGTTCTTGGGTAGCTCCTCACGGGGACCCGATGGCCTCGCTGGCAGCAACGCCATCCTCGCAGCTTTCCCACGGCGCGAGTCCCAAGTACGCAGTGGACTTGTACTCGTGGCCCCGCCGTTCTTCGATGCCGCACTCCGGTCGACAAGGCCGCAGCTGCCAGCTCGCGCGCACGGCCCTCAGGCACAAGCGCGTCACGGTAGAGCGCGAGTGTCTCGTACCCTTGCACAACGCCTACAGTAACCTCTGCAAGGGACCAACCCAACGCGAACCACCATAGGCTTCGGAATGCGGGCGTACTGCACATCGCGACGCCATCGGGAACGGTGATCCTAAGTAATGGGAAGGCGGAGAGGCGCAGCGCGTTGCGGAGGAGAACGTGCAGGGCCGTCCCTAAGACGTTGGCCGATACTGGATGTGGTAGCAGTGCGCCAGCGAGGACGAATAGGAACGGGTTGAGTAGATGCGAGAGCGCGAAGAGGGAGATGGAGAGGAGAAACTCTGGGAGCGGCGTCGAAAAGTAAGGTACAGGTGGAGTCGTAGGTGCATCAGTGGGCCATATGAGTGGTGGGACGAAGGCGGCGAGGAGCCAAACGAGGAGGGAGGTTACGGGAACGAAGGTATAGGTCTGGACGAGGCGCTTGTAGGAACCTGTGTATGGCGGGTTTGGTTGCCAGGTGGCTGGGCCTGTGGGGTCACGTACCGAGGTACAACCCTTCTTCCTCTAATGTTTCTTCCAGGTCTTCGTCGTCTATCTCTTCGGGGACGTTGGAAAGGGGATTGCCACTTCGGTATGTCTCGGGACTGCGGCTTTTTGAAACGGAAGGCCCTCCGCGTAGATCGCCAACAGAACTATACGATCGTCTTGATCCAGTAGCCATACGAGTATCTACTCCTAGGAGAGGTGTGTGATTGCTCATAACAGAATCCAACGGTGCTTCAGGGGCTTTTCCCTTCAACTTGAAGTTGAATGTAAAACAGTACTGATGGTGTTACTGATAATACTGTGACTGACCTTGGCTGCCGACTGGAGGTCCGTGGTAGTGGAGAGGAGATTTCCTAGTCGACCGACACCCATTGATATAGGGGAATAAGGGGGTGTGTATTAAGGGGAATGGAGAGATATTTCAAACAAATGATGCCATGTAGCGCGACCTGAACCGAGGTTGGGTGGGCAGTTGATGTGGATTCAAGAAGTACTTATACTGGCCCAGATCACACTGACTGACACCACTTGACCCGCGCCAGTGGTTCTTCTGAGCCATTTGGACCTCAGGGTGCGGTTTAAAGTATAGATTTGGAAGCTATATGTAAAACTTAGACTGGTACCATGGAAAGTATACAACAGTTCCAGAACCAAAATCTAAGCCCCTCAGCGCAGCCCCGCAAACACCGATTAGCCGAGAACACGTTCGAGAATGTCGTACGGCGAGTTCCCTGCAGACAACATCAGCCACGTGCCACAACGAACGTGAAACGTTCCGCGACGGGGACGGCGGAGAAAAAGAGAAAAAAAGAGTGGTTCAGCTGTCGATGCGTATCAACAAGTGCCATACCCCAATCTCCTTTTGTACACGGGAGATTGTTGACGGGTAAAGTACGTTCGTGTCCGCCCATCGATAATGTTCATCGCGCAAGGGTGCTGTGCGTAAGGAGATATCGACTCACCGTTACTGGAATGACAATTTCGTATGCTGGCTATGGGGTGCACGTTTGTTAGCATCAGCAGATTGAAAAAGAGAAGAAAAGAATCAGACAAGGCTGAAAACGATAGTCACTCCACACGGTGTGATTCGGAATGTGGTAAAGTATGGTAACACGGGGTCATCACAGTAAAACCCTCAGTAGATTGAAACTCACCGTGTAACATTTGACATGGACGTGGTCATATGAGACCAACTACTGTACTTGTTACCTAGAACCTAGAAACTTTGTCGGCGTTTGCCTGCATCGCTGATGTAAGAATCAGATCTAATCGGATCTCATCTGTGACGAACCTGTAATTTCTTAGACATGCAAAGCCTCCTACGCTGGGGTAATCGAAATTCGTCGTCTAAAATGGCGGACAGCTCGGCCGCCCGAGTGTGTCCGCTCAGATGATGCAAATCCGGGATCCCGTGGGGTGTCATCGAACGCAATGACTGGGCAGAGCGGACTCGGAACTGATAAGGAGGCCCGTCGCCAAGGGCGCAAGATTGCGTCGCTTGAACGAGGATGCACCGCCTTGACGAGGCGCTGGGACAATCTTCGAGAATGGTGAGAACTCCTCGAAATCCCCTTGCGGTCCTATACGCAGTTCGGTCAACACAGACCCAACTATTTATAGCTCGTTGAGAACTCGACAATGCGAATAGGTGTGTATCGGCCATGGGCGCGCATGCGTGCGGAAGCGCGTCGGGATGACGATGGTCTCGTGAGTGTCAGCACCTTGAAAAGCTGGAATGTGGGGAGCCGCTGCAAGGGCCTGCTCGGCTCTCGGCCCCGGGACGACGTGAGGGTGCAGGCCGCTAAGGGTCATCGCACGGCGGTGCAGAACAACCCCTCTGCTGCGCAGCGAGCAGTACGTCCTCCTCTCTCTTCGTAGTATCCGCGCTGACCCTGGCCCTCATAAAACGGGAATCGCATTCGCAGTACCTCGCGCATGAGCCCTTCCCAACACTCCTGGACCTCCTCTCCCCCTCCTCGCGTGCACCCGCTCAGCTCAGATCAAAGGCGATATACGCGCTTTTCCGGGCCTGCTGAAGCACCATGCCGCCGCTTTCGCCCCGTTCGAGGCCGCTGGCGGGTGGGCCGCGCTCCGCGGCGCCTTGTCAGGTAAACACCACGCCTTCCCAGCCATCCGCTTTCCAACGCTTGACTTTCTTTTCCCAACTCGCATGTCTCTGTTAAGACTCGGACATCGGCGTGAGGCGCAAAACCGCCTTTCTCCTCAACACGCTCCTACTAAGCGAGGATACGACGACGACGGCGATACGCGCGGGCAGCGGCGGCACAGACTCGGCGGCCGGTTGCGGGCCCGCGCGTGCACCCCAACTCGCACGCGGCGCTGGTGGCGGACCCGAGCTCGGCGGACACCGCGCCCCGCGACGCTGCGCGCCTTGCGCACGGACGGCCTGCTTCCGCGCTCGTGCGAGAGTTGACGGTGCCGACGCCACACGGGCCTGACGGGGAGGAGGGTGGGTCGTGCGATGCGGATCTTGAGGAGAAGCTCGTCAGGTGGGCGCAGGACTTGACTCCACACTCGTTCGTTCGAGTAACGTCTCTCTGCGTTTCGCAGATTGCTGCACACGTATGTGGCGGTGCATGGCGGGACGTTCGATGTGCCAGAGAAGCATGCGTTGAAGGGCGTTCTTGGACACGAAGCGAGCTGGGCAGAGCGAGGGCGGAGGCGAGTTAGGGCTTTGGCGCTGATGAGCTGGGGATGTTTGAAAGCGCGCTCGCATAAATGGTTCTAGGGCATACTTGGTCGCTCTGTATTATCCCCGAGTAGTACATGTACACAGATTTCATCAAAGCGAAAGAATGTCCGGTGGCAGTGAACATCCCAAAATGATACTAACAATAGCCTACCTGTACATACATGCGTATCCGTCGCAGTGTTCCAGTGGCGTGCTGATAAATAGCTCCTGTCTGTCATAGTCGGCGCCGCCCAGTCGATGAGATTTAATGAAAAAAGATCGAGCCGTGCTGTGAAAATCATGCGATATCTACAATCACGGGTCTTTTTACTGAGTATATGAGGAGGTAGGAAGGCCTAATATGTATCACGGATGACCTTGTCCGTGGACAGTTCTCTCCCCTAGCGGAATGCGACTTTGTTTCTCCAGGTCCATGAGCACTATATCCGACGTGCCTTCAGAGCGCGCGCTGCTACCAGGGAAGGTCCCTGCAGGGGATCTATGGCCCCCCCGCGAAGCCATCGATTCGCGAATGGAAATGCGGTGGTTGAGCGAGACGAGAAGCGTGTTGGAGTACCTGTCCAATGGGAAATTAGATTCACCCCAATGGGGCGTTTCGTGATAAAGGGATAAGAAAGCGCTGATGGTCCCTTACAATTTCCGATAATGGCAGTGCCTGAGTGACAGGAACGACGAGCGGCGATTAAGTGTGCATTCAGATAACGAGTCGTGATGGGTGGATGCGAGTAAGTCACTTACGGGCAGGTATACCAGTTTTTGTCCTACATCCGAGTAGACGTGTCAATAATCAGCACAGCGGCGACAGATACCACTGGAAATAATAACGCACGGAGTACAAGATAACCATGAACATGGCTACTATGCTCACAGTTGCTGCAGGGCTCCGTGTGAGAAGAGGTGGCGTACCAGAATCGACAATGCACGTACTGGTCAGATATTGGTCTCGATGGTCAACCTGACGACGCTTACCAGGGCATGGCTACTAAAACGGCCCTCCCTTTTTCTGAGCTTTAAACAGCTAAACAATCATTAAAATGAAACCATCATTGAGCTCTGAGCGATCCCCGAAGAGGCGATATGAAACGAACTTACGTGATACAGCATTGCGGAGGCAATGAGGGTATCAGCCACGGTGTTTCCAATGAGCCAGGTCTGGTGGAAGGGCAACCGTTAGCCAGCTCTAGCATTGGCGTAACCCTCAACCTCAATAGCCTTACCATCGCAAGGATCCTGAGCCACCGACCGCTGGCAAAGTGCTTCCGTAAGTGCGCCTGCTTACTCCTGAGCCCCGCTCGATTCCGCATGAAAAGAAGAAAGGCTCACATAGATACCCCCACCAAAGGCCGCCGATGAGTCGACAGTGGCAACCTGCGAAGGCGATGAGGACTTCTAAGAGGAAAATCTTACACAGTAGCTCACCAGACAGATGATGGCGGAAAACCACCAATGCTTCTTGTTGCCAAGCACCCAGACACGATACGCGAAGTAGACTTGGACCGCCAAGGAAACAATCGCTCCCATTATCGGCACGTCGAACGCGGAGGCATACGGCGAAGCGAGATGAGTCATATCCCCAAAGCCAGAAGCGAACCAATAGTATAGGTCTGCGCCACTGAGTGCCGTCTGCAATGTCTCGATTATGAACAAACTGGATACTAGGTAGCGCCGGTGAGTAAGAGGTAAGACTATAGGGAGAAAGTCTCCTACCCAATAGCTTCAGGTATCTCGAGTCCGTCGGGAAGTTATAGGTGTACACGTCTTGGCCGTTCAATCAGTGTGTGTTCCAGGGTCATGAGAAAGGCGACTCACAGTACTGGACTATGAGAGTGCCATAAAGACACCAGTTCCAGACAGTCCCGAGAAGCTACGGACAACGCAAGGAAGATGTGAGCGCCTGGTAAGTAAATCCGTTGCACGTTGCACATACAAGGGGCGCAGTTCTAAAGGGAATATTTAGACAAGCCAACTATCGATCCATCGCCTGCACTCACATTTCCTCGATGTTCGGAGGGATTGGAGGAAGAGGGGTCGACATGATCTAGCAGTTCGTGAACGAGTGGACGACAGAAGGCTCGTGGGACGAGGGAGGTCCGGTCAAATGCCTTAACCCTCAATTGGGTGAGGGGTGGGGGTGGGGCTTTTGTACATGGTCGGGGAACCTAGGACAATATAGCTGGAATGAGGTACATCACATGCACCACATGAGAGCATCCGAGCGCGCGCGGGGGAAAGAAAGAGGCCAGAGAAGAACATTCCCCGAGATTGGCGCATAGCCTGGGCACAAGACGTCGTCACCCTGCGCAACGTGTGGGAGATTATGGACCAATGAGCTGGCTGGGACAATCTCCATGCCCCGGGTAGGGAAGACACAGCATTTGATGGACTGCCGGCGCACAGCGCAGGCTTCGTGATGGGACCCAAATTGGTTGGGAGTCTGCGCCGAAGATCAAAAAAGGTGAATGCACACGCGGATTCGTGGCGCCTTCACGTGGAAGCTGTCAAATTTCGCAAACAACCACCTTACCTCTTTGGCACAATTACGACGTCCGACGAGTCCGCCGAGAACGCTCGACACCGCCCAGTCGCCTCTTGAGTCTTGTCGATGTGTCCCCAATCGCGTATGTGGTTTATTACCGGTGCTCCTAGTACTCACCGACCGGGACTCGAATTCGCCGTCTCTCACGCAAATTCGGGCTTTGATCTTGACAGCACAATGAACGTATGCCGTCTCTATATGCGCATAAACGGTTTGTCCCAGGTTGGTGAGTAGCGGCGTATCTTTACGATGGTGGGCAGTGGGCACGACCGAATCGAGCCTTGCATCAGGATGATCGGCCGTGATCGGGGTTTCAACAACTGCAGTTTACACTATCGACAAATTGTGAGCCCGCTATACAGTACACGCTGTCACAGCAGAGATCGAATTTTAGAGTTATGTTGTTCAAGACCAGTGAGTAACGTTGCAATAGCGCTATTCGTGGCGATTAAAGGGAGCACAGTTGAATGCGGTTTGCACCGCCGTCAGTTCGTGCAGTCTCGGAGATCGGAGGAGCGAGACTCGGCTTAGACAGGCGTGTAAATAATGAGGGATACTGTAAGATCTAAATAGCGGTGTGCACTAACTCGTTTTGGTTCCAAGGAGCCTCGGGACTACGTTCCCTCTGTCAGGCCAACCATGACCGACGACGACGCATGACACGAAATAATGCAATGCCCATGGTGTTTCATTTGTACATGACCTTGGTCGATATGATTGATCTAGCAAGGGGTCACTTACTACTGTAAGCGGCCATCCATCGTTCCCTTTATCTGTTGGGTTTACTTATATGCAGCCGAGCTCCATGACAGAGTCATCGTGTTAGCGAGCATTGATAACTCCGCAGCTGGGGATCGGGTCATCCATCAATCAGGCCTTAGGGTGCCGCCTCACAGCCTGAAATGGGACTATTGAACTGTTAGGCGAGACGGAGAGTGCGATAGAGTATATATGCAAGGTGGGTGCAAGTGGGATCAAGCGGCGTTCAGGATGCTAGTGGCTGTACTTGACAAGTACGTGAGATAGAGAGAACGCTGACAGGCCGACACTCACGGATATGTGAACCAGCTCTCACCATCAATGAGAGCTGATGTAAAACTAACGAATGTGGGAAATGCGGTGAGGAGCAAGATTCCTATGGTGTATGGATGGGATACTGTAGTACACCAGGAATAAGAGTATATTTGCTCAGACAGCCCTTCGATTCTTCTTTGAGTTTCAGTCTCACGATTGACGGTGACGATTCTTAATAGTGTTCGTTCAAAAAAAACCATTTCTGTCGGTGTCGGTTCTGCGAGACTCGCGCATAGTAAGGGTTAGTAGCATGCGGTCTATGGCGAACTTGCGGTGGATATGTGTCTGCGATGATTGTCGGCGAGAAGCCGGAATGAATAATCAGTCCGAAGAGTGGTACAGTTGAGCCAACGGTGTAAGAAAAACGGATGGGGTGGCCCACGCGGCTCAGTACTAGTACAGATCCGCGCTGCCGAGTGATGTCTGCAATACCTCAACCACAAATAAAACGAGCGCTGTACATTATACTCCCTGAAAGCAGAGGCAAGAAACCTCCGTGACTTGAGAGGCACCTTACAGTAACCTGAGAAAGCTGTAGCATACACGTCGTTGCTGTCCGATGAGCAACCTGACAGGTACCCGGTACCACGCGACACGGAGGCCGACATAGCTGTACAATCAAAACTCCTAGAGATATCTGTTTCAGACGCCCGCCGAAAGTTGAAGCTGAGGAGTGGAACGGGCAAGTGCATAGTATAAAGTTGATGCGGGATCGCCACAGGCACGAGGGGTGCGGCCCTGATGAAAAAAAACCTGGCATCGCGAATCGAAAACGAGTAAAGGACAGCCTGGTCGAGGAGGTATTCCGAAGGTTGGCCTTTGCGAGTACAAAGCGTGCTGACCCAATGGAATATGGACCACAGGGGACGCAGGGCGGACAACGACACCACCAGTAAGGATACATCCAGTCAGGCCCCGAATGTGGGGAGAATGTGACCTGGGCATCGGTTCTATTGTTGGGGTTCTTCGTTCGAGAAGTGGGGTATATCAGACGCCGAGCCAACAGAATAGCTGTGGCTTAGTACTCGGGCTATTCTACCCGAGTACGACCAGAGATAATCGAGACGCAGTTTCATTTTGACTGATTGACTTAACCCAAACTGGTGAGAAGCTGATGGGGCTCAGTCTAGGTTGGGATCCGAAAAAAAACATCGGCATGCTTACAGTACCGAATTTCCTGAAGTGTCTCTGACTTTGCGCCCTCACCCGCTTCACGATACCATGTCTGCCAGTGACGGTTTTCCCTCTGGCGCCGTTTCAATAGCTTCAACACAGACAGGTAGCCCTGACACTGGGGACCTGGAGGAGGGAGGGGTTGCGAAGAGTACGTCACAGTGTCCAAATTCCGGTGTGACTTTTGCAACGGGCACTCACTTCAGCGGCGCAGGCGAATCAGAGAGTTGCAATTGTAAACAAGCAACGACAATCGACGTGCTCGCAGACAACGTCTTCTTACAAATATTTGACTTCTGTCGAATCGATCACGATCCTGATGCTGGGTACCCGCCTTGCCTGGTATGGGATTGGCATGGACTGGTGCACGTCTGTCAAAGGTGGCGGCAAATCGTATTTGCATCTCCGCGCCGGCTCGATCTCCAAATTTACTGCAAGTACGGAACTCCTGTCAGGGAGAGTCTGGGTTGCTGGCCAGCTTTACCTATCGCGATTGACTACTACACATATTACGATGACGATGGCTCCGAGATCTCTGCCCCCACTGACGAACATTGCGACAATGCCATTGCTGCGCTCGAGCATCCCGATCGTGTATGCAGTATCAGGATGTCTGTGGCGGACTATCTGTTTGAAGACATGGCCAAGGTCTTGCAGAGGCCATTTCCGGTGCTGACAAGTCTTACGCTTCAGTCCAAGTTGATGGATATACCGTCCCTTTCCGATTCGTTCTTGGGTGGATATGCTCCACGTTTACGGAAATTCACCTTGGCTGGCATTCCTTTTCCGACATTCCCAACATTTCTTCGGTCGGCCAGGGACCTTGTCAAGCTCCGACTTATCGGTATACCCTATACTGGTGATGGGCCCATTTTGGCGGGGATAATGGCCGCCGGTTTGGCTGGGTTGACCAAACTTGAATACCTCAATATTTCGTTCGGAGATCCGTTGACGATGTTGGTGTATTCTCATTGGGTGTTTTCTCCTGATCAGATACCTGCCGTTTCCCCGACACGGGTTGTCCTTCCTGCTCTTACCCGGTTTCGCTTCTTTGGTACTCGCAGGTATTTGGAGGAATTCGTAGCCCAAATCGAAACACCCCAACTCGTCGACTTGACAATAACATTCGCTTCTGACTGTGTCGTCCAAGCTCCCCAAATTTTCCGGCTCATCGATTTCATCAGCCGCGCAGAATATCTCAAGCTAGCCGAATTTAGACGTGGGTATGTACATTTCGGTGGCCGTGGCGCCCACATCAGCCTTGGTCGCTCACGAGCAGAACGCCATCCTTGTTATCTCGATCTGAAAATCAATTGCATTCACGATTTTCAGGTTCCGTCTATGATCCAGCTCCTCACCCAACTTAAATCTGCCCTCGTCGTCTCCAATGTGCACCATCTTTCCATCGCTGCTTTCGATGAACGGCCTCTGTCAATGAGAGGCAATACAGACCCCACGGAATGGATCGCGTTCTTCCACCCATTCGTCGCAGTGGTGACACTGCGAGTGTGTGATCGGTTGGCAGGGCTGGTGGTCACGCTGCTCGAAGACTCCACCGAGGATACGGCCGCGGAAGTCTTGCCAGCCCTACAGACGCTGAACTTAGAGGGGCAGCCATTGACATCCGGGGCCCTAAATGAGTTCATCGCTGGTCGCCGGCTTTCTGGTCGCCCTGTAGCCGTCGACAACTCCAGGGAAAACCTCCCATGTGATATGTGCCACCATTACCCTGACAGGTGGCAACATGAATCTCAAGAATAACTCGATCCTCCAAATTTTTCCCATTCCATTAGAACAACATTACTACATACACACGAGTGCAGAAATCAGAGAAATCTTGTAAGACCCGGACGAAATTGTACCAATAGAAATAGCCGCTTGACCCTACTGTCACGTATTACCTTGCGTATTATTTTATGACCCGAATGCGCTTGTTATCACATTATTGTCTTATTCAGACATATCATATCATTCTACTGATGAGGCTATGTTGGCAGGACTTATTGACCATGGGCAGTTGAGAACGTGAGTCTCCGTAGGGCCGTAATAACCTGTCCGATTTTCATCTCCTTTGGACCTGATGTGCAGGCACTTGGACAGCTCGTGCCAGTGGTTGGTCATCTGCACCGACACAGCTGAATAGCTGAGGGAGAACCAATTGATACATTAGATTAAAGAGGTTGCCTCGGACATGCAGGAGTTTCCCGGCGTACTAGCGTTGGTCCGACGCTGGTCACGTTGCTTCATGGATGTGATTTCTCCCCGACTCGGAGGAATATGATTTGAGTATTAAAGAACGAATCTCTAGCCGGTAGAGTACGCGATGCGCAGTACATTGGGGTTAATTCCATGAAAATAACTACGCCTGACAGCGTCCATCGCTACTATGTTAGATCTCTAAATAACTTATCCACGTTAACGTCGTAGTTTGTGGCGTCAAAAGATGTTTTGTCCGTGGACGACTCTAATCACGCAATGTCTACAAAATCATGTTGCGTCAGACAACAAGTTGAGGAAACGAATGGTCTGGTCGTATTGCTCACCAAAGACCCTGGTGCTACTACTGTCACCCGATTGCCGTGCCGTAAACGCGGCTGAGGGTTTCTCCAATTCCAAATGCACGACACCCGGTAGGATTCTGGGGCGGGAGGTGACAGAGACCGCCACAGCTGGAGGTCCGTCTCCAACTGCGCGGGTGGGCGCATCGCGGAGAGAAATCCGATTGTTCAGAGAGACTAGGAGCGTATTGGAATACCTGTTCCAGCTGTCAGCGGTGTGCGAAACCACGGACTGATGGTGTTCTCACAATTTCCCAAGGAAGGCAGTTCTGTGGGGCGGCGTCAAACGTGAAGGTAATACACAGACGAATAGGGACATACGGGCAGGTGTACCAGTTTTTGTCCTACATTAGGATGAGGTATTGGTTAGAGAACTTGCAGTATTTAAGATCACTCACGGGGTATACAGCAACCATTACGAGCGCTACAATACCTATTGTAGCTAAAGGCAGGGTTTGAATCGAAGCAAGAAGCACATCAGAGCCCGGACTTACTTGTCAATATGTTGGTCTCGATCGCCAAAATCACAATTCGGTATAAGGCGTGGTCGCTAAAGTGACCATCACCTCGCCGTCTTGCCAGCTGCGTCAATGATGAAGAGAAATAAATTTAGAACGATCTTCCATAAACAGAAGTGCCGGGACTTTACGTAATAGAGCATTGACCCAGTGATGACGAGGTCGGCCACGGTATTTCCACCCAGCCAAGTCTGGGCGTTGTCAGAGGTGGGACATATTTCTGGAATGGCGGGCCCACCAAAGCAAGGATTTTTAGTATCCGACCACTGGCGAACTTCTGGAGTACGTGTACCTGCGGATGTGAGCCAAGTTGGAAACAACTCAGGACAGAGAAGACTTACATAGACACCCCCACCAATGGCGGCAGTTGCGTCGAAGACAGAGACCTGAAGGGGAGGGAAGTGTTGTGCACGAGGTATTGATACGGGAATTGACCCACGAGACAGATGGCCAGGCATAGAAGCCAGGACGTCCTCCCGCTGAGTACCCAGATGCGATACACGAAAAAGAATTGCACGATTAACGAAACTATGGCACCGATAATGGGGGCGTCGAAAGGGGTCGCGTAGGGAGAGGTGAGGTGTTCCAGATTGCCGAAGCCAGAGACAAACCAATAGTAGAGGTCCGCTCCGGTGAGCGCTGTCTGCAATGTTTCTATTAAGAATACTGCGTATACTGTAGAGGTGTCATTTGAAAAGGGAATGCAAATGGTCAAAGAGTGTACGTGCCCAGTAGCTTGAGCGGTGTTCCATCATCCGGGAAATTGTAACCGTATACGTCTCGATCCGATGTGAGACGAACATAACCCTGAAAGGCGTGGAGAGTAACCCACAGGTCTGAACCATCAGAACCCCATACAACATCCAGTTCCACACGGTTCCCAGCAGCTGAAGAGCGGGGAGGCGGCGTAAATAACGTCAACAAATGCGAGACAACCAACAGGCTCACCAGAGGGGCAGCTCTGAAGGAGAAGAGGACAGTCAGGACGAGAACTATATTAGAAGCGACACAGGGCACCTACATTTCTGAGACATCTGGGATAAGAGGAGCCGACATGGTAAACGGGCGGACGGGGTACGGCTCGAGTGTTCAGATAGAGGGCCTTACGCCTTATTCCAAAGACGGGGAGGGAATACACGTGCTGATACCATCGACGACCTGGGCAATATAGCATAGCCTGGGGCCATCATCAGCGCCATGACTGACTCAGAGGACTGACTCGGAGGGTGCAATGGAACGGCACAGATGCTCCGGTTGTTCCAGAGAGCAACTTCATCTGAGCCACTACGATGTCGAGCCGAGGAGAGGGCTCGACCGGCGGAAGGGCGGCTCGGTGTGGCAATTTCTTATGGTCACAAACATTGATGTAACGTTGATGGCTCCACTGGCATGTGGGGAACATGATCATGTTTGACGAAATACTGTACATTTGTAGCTTGAACGTACAGCTTGAACGTAACTTGGCTGAGACCTGAAATTCCGACATCCGATACTGCGTGGATACTGACTAATACAGCGTGAAGTCAACACAGCTATCCCCATGGCTATGGCCAAGCTGAACCACACTTGGTATCGTGGGGACCGGAGGAACGTATAATGCGGCCCTGGTTCAGAGTACTGCCCAACATCCAAATACGTGGGACGTGTGGGATCACCAAGGGGATCACAATGAATGTGTAGTCCAAGAATGGCGCCGTCACGCTTGCAATTGGGTTGGTACCAATACTACAGGTAGACTCTACGTATTGGAGTGGCTCAGCGCTCATCCATCATCAACTGATGTTGATGATTCCACAATTATAGTATTAAACGCCAGCACTGGTCCCTGCCCATGTGCTGCTCACTCAGGTTGGTAGTCGACTCTATTGTTCTTTTTGACCCGCTCTGGCCGGAGTCAATGCATCCTTCCTCCGAGATTTTGGAACTGCCATGAGAGCTCACACTTTTGTTTGCAGTACACAGCCTGAGGCCCTGAGCTAACGAGCTGAACTCCACCGGTGACAAGAACAGTGTTATTATGAGAGCTCAATTTGGAGGAACTCAACTCTCAACGTCCTCTCAGTATTGGCGTTTTACAACTCAACTCCCATTTCCAGGATGACATTGTAATATGCCTGCAGTGTACATGTGTTCTCTGCAACGCTCAACGGAGATTCTCACTCGGTGGACTTGCCAACGTAAACGAATAACCCGGCGGTGGCGCCATAATGTATTCGCTCCACAAATGAAAAGAATCGTTGCCGGCGGTCGGACCCTCCTCGTGCTGAGCGCGTTCCTTAATTTCTCTATGAAACTACTTCCGTGTCTGTCAGGCAGCCAATGATGCTGATAGAGTCAAGAAGCCTTCGTCGCATCGAGGGACTTTTTTTTTTTTTTTTTGAAGCGTCGAGGGACTTCTTCAAACGCCTTGAGTCACATACATTATACATACCGACGCGCTACCGACGGACACAATTTAGAATAACCGACGTGATCATCAAGAAAGTGCCCGGACCCCTCGCTATTGCAACGAAAGGATGAAGCACAGTCGAGCGGGTGTGTTGCTGCTTGGCGACAAATAAGGGTCAGAACGTCTATCATAGGTGTTCGGCCTGAAGATGATTGCTGTGAATTGACTCAGACTGTAGGCACCCTTCGGAGTGTCGGCCATCAAAGAAGCAGGAACTCGTCGGTAATGCGGGTATCGCGGTCGTCACCAATCACTTTGGCCCAGGCGGTGCTGGCGTACGTAAACTCGCAGAGCTCTTGTTGCGACCTGTGAAGGTGAATCATTCCCTTTGTGATTAAAACTTCCCCACTGAAGTGAAGATTACCGTTCTCTTCAAGGAGATCCGCGGTGATCGAGCTCAGCGATATCGCCGGGCAGCAGATCGAAATTTATATCCAGCATGGACGCGGCGGTCTTCCTAGTTCGCACGGTTATCTCGTGTAGTGTTCAACACCATCATCGTTTCTCTGACAAGGTCTGCTCGGCGAAGACATAATACTCGGCGCGCTCTCACGATTAATGGTTTGAAAAAATTGCTCCAACTGGTCGGTCCTGACGTGGTGTTAGAAGCTGATGTCTTGGATCATACATACAAGCCATTTGTGATGACTTCAGGTGCGGTTAGTCTCGACCCAGAGTCTGGCGTGTCAGCTTGTTCACTTCTCGTTGATGATGATCATCGCAAGTCACGTGAGTCGTTTCTATGGTATCAGCCGTTGATCGGGTAGCGGTAGCCCAATATCAACGTTCAGCTTTCAACACCGAGGAGGATCCCGGACATAGTAATACGGCATATCAATCACCATATACCGTTCAAGTACCACCGATCACCCTGCCACCTAGCAGCCGCGCCTTCATGTCTACTTGTGCTACCGAAATCGCAGGAGATAGGTCGGCAACGGTGCTAGACGCGAGATTGCCACCTTGATGGTCAAGCGTGATGACATTGCGGGAAACGTGGACCTGCCGCGTGTATGTATTGCCCGCGGTGTCGTCATAGCTGAATGTGTTGTTGCTCGTCCCATTGGAGCCGGTGTTACCAGTCGATGCGACGTGGAACGACCCTCCCGCGAGCTGGCGTTCGGCGATGGTGGTGCCCAAGATGAACGGTGCAGGGAGGAGGATGCGGTTATACGAGTGGTCAACTTCCGTCGAGACTACAAGAAGTGGTTAGTAAGCGGAGATACACAAGGAGGGATAATGGATACAGTCTGTGCCTTCCGGTGTGGCGGTAAAAGTGATGGTGAGAGGATATGAGAAGGTATCCTGTAGTGCTATCTCGCCATTGTGTCTCGAGAGAACCTGACCAGAGGTGACCTGGAAAAGGTTCTAAATGTCCGAAATGAGTACGAATGGTCACGGTAGTTGGTCATTTCACAGAAACAAACCTGCGTAGTGAAGTTTTGAAGATAGTTCTGCACGTTCCTATATTCCAGATCCTGTGAAAATACCACTTCGGTTCGCGTCCCGCTCCCAGCTATGATCTCAGCCTCGATATGTACGCGACGCGATGCTTCAAGGATGATGTTTACATCTACGCCATGTGCAGATGACGATGCGCTTGACGTAGCAAAGTTTGGCGCCTCATATCGCGTAATTTTCCCCGTAGTGGGTGCAGTCGATGAGTCGAGCTTCACTTGTAACAAGCCAGAAACAAACCAGTTCTGGTTGATCTGGTGATCTGGCTCAGCGGAGGCGACATCAAGGGTGATCTTGTGTGGTTCGCCATCGGTGAGAATAGGGATAAAAGGTGTGAGATCAATATGGTAAACGGGCAGATCTAAGGCGCCGTAGGACGTGATTGGTCTAAGAGCTTACTAAGCTGAGGCACGATGGCACAACGGTTGGTGGGACATACCTCCATGCAGTAGGTACTATACCGCCTGTGAATATAACGGCATAGGGAAAGGCAACGCCAGCAAGTTGCCCATCTACCAGGACACGAACCTCGCGGAACGGTCCTTCACCGAATGTTGTCCCATCAGGGAGATCACTGAGGAACTGGTTGGGAACGTTGAAGTACTAGCACCACATTGCAACAATCAGAGCCAAGACTCGGAGGTTCCAGCAGATGGGAAACGCACCCAGAACTCCTCGTTGCCGTTTCCAGAGGCTTGCAGCTCGGCAAATGCTGCTACGGCATTTCGAGGGAGCGTGACATTAAGCTAAAGAAAGCATAATTTTGAATATGTCTGGGGCGAACGCGGAGGTTCTGAGGGCTCACTGAAAAGCCAGGAGGGACGGACGCGTCATTTCCTGTGTTATTAGCGAGAGTTGTCAGCGGAACAATCAAGTCTGCGCGCGGTGCGGGCGGGAATTGTGACGAAGACGCGAAAAACGTCGCTTCGAGGGTCGCTACATAATAGTTCTGAGCACTCCCAGCGGATTTGTAGGAGTAAATAAAATTCACTGGCATATTCGCCGTCGAGTCCGGTCTGGATGAGGTTGTCGAGCTGCAAAATGAATGTGCCGGGTTTGGAGAAAAGAGGGGTGAAGCGCGTCACGTCCTTGAGGTACGTCCAGATTATGCCGTCACCTTTGACTGGCTCAGGTGTCGAAGTTCTCCAAACTATTTGACCGTCTCGTCGAAAATATCGAGCATAAGAGTAGGAAATCGACATACTTTCGACATTCTGGAATGTGAAAGTTGCGAGACGATCGAACTGCGTTCCGTTGCTTGTGACGGTAAAATTGAGGCTAATACCTGCCCAAGAGCCGGGGGTACCGCAGCCCGTTGGTGGTCTAAAAGCAAAGCATCAACGAGGACAGTAGGAAGGTACAATAACGGATCACGCACGTGAAATTGACCACCTCGGGACTGAAATCCACAACATTAGCACAGCATATACGCGGTGAAAACAGGCACAGTACATACTGTCCAAAGGAGAATCCAAATGTACGCCTGAGAGCCAATCGAGGTGAATACGCGTATGTAGCTAGGTAACCATACTCACTGAAGGATGGGAACAGTGCACTTCTTTGCTTCCTGAGGGAGGGGTGGCGGCTGGGCGACTTGAAAGTTAACTAGACGAACACAATAACCATAGCTTGCACACAAGAGCAACAACAAGAGAGAAAGAGTTCGAAGCATGGTGGACTTTGCTTGGTGGCAACCTGGCAGTTGGTGCGGATGCCAGCCGCTATAAATAAGTGGGAAAAAAAAGAAGTAAAGACGTGCACATGGAGAAGCGAGGGAGTGAGACGGGTGTGAACTATTCTGGAAACGGCTGTGAATGATTCTCAAATGAGACGCGTACTGACGCGTTTCCCTTGCATTGGATGACTTGCCACACATTGTATTACACTGAACCTCGAGGGTAGGGATCATAGGATAGGATTGAGGTGCCAACCATTCTGTAACTCAAAAAAAAGAGGAATCCAACAAGGAAGCCAGGAGTGCTTTCCGGGATTCGGGACCCGGAAAACCGACCAGTCAACTATATTACTCACATGCTATAAGAGGAAGGTGATTGGTAGCACACTCCTCCCCAGAGCTTCCAATCACAGGTGCATTCGCACATACACCTTCTTTTATGATCAAACTCTCAGGCAAAGTCAGTTGTCAGTCAGGACGGCACTGGCGTACATAAGCTCGCAGGACTCTCGTTGCTGCTTAGGAAGGGGAATCAGTTCCTTGGTGGCTTCCCGATTGAAGCAAGATTACCGTTCTCTCTAAGAAGCTTCGCAGAGTATACGGCATCGCGCTCAGTGACACCCCGCAGTAGATTGAAATTAATACCTGGCAAAGACGTGGCAGTCTTCCTATGGCAGTTCGTAGACTTACAGAGAGTAATGGTGTTCGTCGGCGTTACCGTTTCGGGTCTGGCAAGGTCGGCTAGTCTGCTTGGCGAAGGCACAAATACTCCACTACAGTTTATTAAAAACGCTCCAACTGATCGGTCCTGACGTGATATCGGTATAGGCTGGGTCTTGGATCGTCTGCTAGAGGATATGCAAGTCATTCCCGACCACTGCAGCGTCTTGCAATCCCGTGATAACGGACACTGGCGTGTCATCGGCTTTTTCTAATAGCGAATGGCACGAACGCATCTGGTGCGATCCTATCCTAGGTCACGTAAGCTGTTTCTATGACGTCGCAGTTCTTTTCTTTTTGGATCCATTTATATCCTGACTGGTAGGCCGTACTAGTAGGCCCAGACCGGACGACGCAGCGTGAACAAGCTACACTAAAGGGGGGGATTGTAACGCAAAGGTGCTCCCCGGCAGTAATAGGTTACAAAACTACTAGGGATGATGGGTGAATAGACCATATTGGAGCCTGCGTCACAGTTATAGCGTTCGACTGCAGCCGCGGATCAGGCAGCTTAATAAACATACAGAAACACCGAGGATTCTGAACACAGTGACACGGTAAAAATCACCATATGGCGTTCAAGTACTCTGCCACCTGGTAGCTGCGCCTTCATGTCTGCCCGCGCAGGAGAAACCACAATTAATCGGCTGGCAATGGCGTTCGATGCGCGGTTGTTACTTTGGCTGTCAAATGTGATGACAGGAAGCGTTGACCTGCTGCGCGTATGTATTTACCGCGGTGTCGTAATAGTCGAACGTGTTGTTGCTAATCCAATGGGAGCCGGCGTTACCAGTCGGCGCGATGTTTAACGACCCCCCCTCCCGGGAGCTGGCGTTCGACGATGGTGGTGCCCAAGATGAACGGTGGAGGGATGAGGATGTGGCGATACGAGTGGTCAAATTCATAGTCTAGAAGAGGGGGTCAGTAAGTGGAGGAGAACATGTGGAAGGAGGGATAATGCACACAGCATTCCTGGCGGAATTGCAGGAGTATATGAAAAAAAAAACTCACTAGCATATTCGCCGTCGAGTCCGGTCTCTACGACATTGTCGAACTGCAAAAATGTGCCAGGTTCGGAGAAAAGAGGGATGAAGCGCGTCACGTCCTTGAGGTACGTCCAGATTATGCCATCGCCTTGCTCAGGTGTCGAAGTTCGCCAAACTGTTTGACCCGTCTCGTCGAAAATATCGAGCATGAGAGTGGGAAATCGACAAACTTTCGACATTCTGGAAGGTAAAAATTCCGAGACGGTCGCACTGTGCTCCGCTACTTGTGAGTAGACTTATGACTGATACTGGCCCAAGATCCGGGGGTACCGCAATCCGTTGGTGGACTAAAAGCGAGGTGTCAACAGAGATTCAGGGACGGCATGGATCGCGAACGTGAAATGGACCACTTCGGGACTGAATTCACAACTTCATCAGCATATACACGGTGAAAGTAGGTGCAAGTGCATACTGTCCAATGGAAGATCCAAATGTGCGCCTTAGAACCGATCGAAGTGAGTGCGCATGCAGCCAGCACTGAGCATGGTAGCAACTGAAGGATGGGAATAGTGCACTGCTTTACTTCTTGAGGGAGGGGTGGCGGCTGGGCGACCTGAAAGTCGACTTGAGGAGCACAATAACCGTAGCTTGCACACCAGAGCAATAATAGGAGAGAAAGTAAAGTTCGAGGGAACAGAGTACGTGAACTTTGCCTGGTGCAGGACGCAATCCAGGGCTAACGGTGTTGACCGGCAATATATCGGCACCGGCAAGACACTATGAATCAGCGGGAAAAAAATAAATTAGAAGGTGGACACCCAGAGAAGTGAGAGAAAGAGGACAGTGTAGACTGTTCCGATGACCAGAGAAGGATTCGCCATTCGCATGCTCAGAGAAGACGCATTTCCCTGGCATCGGATGTTGCTGCAAATCTTAAATCCTATATTTCCCCGAACCTATGGTCGGGATCGGTCAAGATAGGATATGATTGAGGTGCCAACCATAACCCCGAGGAGGAAACGACCACGCTAAAAAGGGAAGGGCCTGCTTTATGGTAAGTTTCGTTGAGGCCAGACATCGCTGGGCTCAGTTGCGCTATGCTTGAACACTTCGCTGACGCATATCCTCAAAATGCAAGCGCTATAGGTGATGGCCATGGGACTACATTACACGTTTGCTTCGTGCGTGGGTCTTGGCACTTAAAAGTTATCGCTTCGGTGCGGTATGCGTGGCAAGACACAGCGTCGATCCTGATCTGCTCGGCCTCTATGAACATGTCGATATTGAACAAAATTCCTGCTCTGCACTCTCATGACCTTCTCTGTAGCCTCTGCCTGGTGACACAACTTTGTCTCCTGTGCCTCGAGTAAAAACTTTTTATGCCGGTACCGCCCCTGTGCCCGCTGCAAACCGTTGACACCTGAGTTCAACTCACCAACTAAGAGTAGGTCGCAAGTATCCTCTGGATAAAGCGATACTCAACCCCGCACACTACCTCTGAATCTCTTGCGGGATGGTGCCGTCCGTCCGTCAACTCGTCCAAATGGCGCGCGGGCCTCAAAATTCGCCGTTCCCGCTTCATTTTCTGGTGCAGAGATTGGGACGGTCATTGATGTGTCCATGATGAACGTTCGTCGTCGATTCGCGGATTGCCAGTGGGGCACCACTTGTGCAGCATCGTAAGGCGAGGAGTCTCACTATATCTTGTGCTTCACGTCAGAGTATCTCGTCCATATCCATATTCTACTTGTCATCACCCTTTGGTGTCAACTAGCTTGTCGCTCTTGGCTTGGCCTGTACAGATGGTCGTAGGTAGCTCGCCCGGTCCTATGGGCTGGGCATTGCTAGTTACGACACCAGAATGTCAGAAATGGCGTATGGACCACCGAAATGCGGGCGATATCAAGGAGACGCACATGTTGTAGAATAACGAAAGAACGTAGAGCTTGCAGATCATCTGCTGGAAAATCGGCATTCAGATCTATTCAGAGTTGAAATCCTTTCTGAGGACAGGACGCCGATCGTTAGCGTCCATCGCTCCGGTGGGCTCCCACGAACAAGACGCCGAAAGAATTCTGAGCTGGGGCAGAAATGGGGGCACGCACTAGACGCGCAGTCGAGAATTGGATGTAGAATACAGACACGCAGACTGCGCAGACTGCCACACGATGTTCGCGAGACGAAAGATTCGCTATAGTTCCAACAAAAGCTGAGCACACGTAACAGGCATCCATAAGCGCATGAGTCACGCCTTGTGTTTGTGGGCGGCATACACCCGCTTCATCGTTCGGGTGAGGTAGTGAAGCACTTGGCGTGATGGATGAGCACATGAAGCAATGTCACGGGAAGAGCACAGGCGACGCACAGATGCCGAGCGGTGTCTGAGTACGAAACAGTTCAGCGTACTCTCGGCGACGGGAGAAGTTACTGACGATGTTCTTTCTTACCAACTGGTCGGTTTGGTCAGACGGGAAGGACTATGGGAAATGGTTGAGAACGAACGTGATAACAGCGTCGGATCATCAGAGCTTGAACGGGAACCGATATAACCAGGGTCTGCGGCGGGATTAGGAGACAAGGGGGATATTCCCCACGCAGTGGTATCGGGTGAACGTAATCTTCCCAGCCTGGGAGCAGCTGAAGTGCAACTCAAGCGTTAGACGCATGTCACTGATGCAGCAAGCAAGAGAAGAGAAGAGCGAGACGTACGAACATCCCGAATTGCTGTACGTTACACCATGCAGATGCGAAGCATATCCCGGACTGCGCACTTCATGAATGGAAATAAATAATGAAGCCATGCAGTTAAGAGAGTCCGGAAGAAGCGTACAAATATGACGACGGCAGATAAAACGGAGCTCTCGCTGCGCTCAGGTACGGCCCGGGAGAACCACTGGGCGAGGACAAGCCCAGTTTCTATCCCCTGGAGAATAGGCCTGCAATGCCTGGGCCGAGCATGGAGGCTAACTCTGCGCAAGACCCGGGGTGATGGTGGTGGGATGGAACCGAAACCGGTCATAGTGCTGTCCCTGCGAACCAGCTGGTCCGATGCAGAGATGGTAAGTGGGAGGAAACGAAGTTGCGGGGGTACAGTAGAGGTTCAAATAACTTATTGCGGTGCGGGAATATGACCAGCTAATTTAGGGCAGACGCAAGTAACTTAGGCAAAGTTACAGTACAGTATCCGCATCGGTGAATGAGCTGGAAGTTGTGCCCGACAGTAGCGTGTTGCGTAAACCGTGAAATTTCATTATTTGAAATGCACGCAACGGCAATTCACTTGCAACTTGAAGTTACACTGGCAACAATTTAACATTCCAATGTGTTCCACACTCACACGAGATACGAGGAGAAATGCAAGTATATTTTTTGCACATCGTAAACACTGGATTCGTAGTAAGTTATTCGACGTCAGTCTCTTGGTCAGTCCAACCAAGAGTCCAGCCCAAGCTCAAGCCACCAGCGCCCTTACTAGCGCCCGCAATTTATATTTTGATCTACTGTATTGATGAAGGGTCACATCCAAATTGTCCGGTGAGGTTATCGGCGCTCTGTTCGCCTTGAAACCAAGTTTGAAACCCCCAAAATTTTGTCTCTAAAAATTTCAAGGATTCCAAGACAGACGATTGTATACCTACGCCAAGATACGGGATCCCCTCATGGCCTTCGGAACCTTTTTCTCTTCCATATTGATGAGTCTGATCTGCATCCGTTGCAAAGCTACGTAGTACGTACTGGATTGTCGGGTTTCCAAGCGACTCTTATCACGTTGGGGACGAGACTGACTCAAGAAAGGGACTCAAACCTGACACCAGAAAGCGGAGGCAACTATGCGATGAAGTGCTGGAAGAAAAAATGTTTGTGCGTCGGCCATTGCCTAAAAAACACAAAACGCACCAGATCCTCCAGGCACTACCCAGTATGCGGTACGTGTAGATTCAGGTTAGCCGTTTTCAACTTTGGATCGACGCGAAAAGCTGAGTCCGCAATAGCGCGTCTAACAGCCGACCCTAAATAGTTGGTGCATGTCATGTCAGAGTATCGCATTGCAGCCCGAACCTGCGTCTTCCCTTCCTATCTTTGCGTCGGACCTGCCAGTTTGCGGGGACAGCATTATGTCCGGTTTGGCTCCACCAACTCAGCTACCACCGCCACCGCCACCTCCGGGTTTTGCGCAGAGTCAAGCCTCGGTGCTCGGTCCAGGCATTGCAGGCTTATTCATTCAAGGAATAGAATGCGGTCTCGTCATCGCCCAGTTCTCTCAATGGTTCACCGCGCTTGGCCGTAGCGACAGCTCCGTCTTATCCATCGTCATCATATTTGTAACCGTAGTTGGACTGTACGTGTCCTCCAGACTTTGAATTGCGTGACCTGATTGTCTCTGCCATTTACGAAGTGGGCAGTCCGGGATTGTCTTCGCATCTGCTTGGTATAAGTACGTACAGCAGTTTGGGATGTTCGTACGTGTCGCCTCTATCTCGTTTGCTCCATCAGTACTACACCTCTAATACTTAAGTTGCAACTCAGCCGTGCGAGGACTGGGGCGATTACATCCAGTTAATCCCAGTGTGTGGACAATCCATCTCGTCCCATAGCTCCTCATCCGGTTTGTAGACCATGGCCATATCGGTTCCCGTTCAAGCTTTGATGATTCAACGGTGTTATTACGTCCGTTCTCAACCACATCGCATGGCCCCTCCTATCTGACTAGAACAGCTAGCTTGTGAACAAGAACATGTTCATCATCGTCAGTGGTGATTCTGCCCATCACCGAGTGTACGCTGAACTTTTTCCTACTTAGACACCGCTCGTGTTACTTCTAGTGGCCTCGGTGGTCGTGTCACTGTGGTCAACCGTTTTAGCCTTTCGCTATCTGGCTCTTCTCACATCGAGCCTGAGTGACCCTGTTCGCTTGCAGAAACTGGCCGGAATATCTTGGCCTTGTGAGCCCTCAACCCATTCCTAAGGACCTCTCCTTGAAACATTTTTAGATCTGATGTCTATCCTTCTCCCCTCGGGTAAGTCTGCTGTCCTTCATAACATACCGCAAACCTCTGACCTCTCTCAGTCCTTGATCTCACTCTAACCGGCATCTGTGCGTCTTTCGTGCTTCCTGTGACATTGTCTTCAGGTACTTAAATTTACCACACGAAGTGCTTTACTACCTCACCCGAACGGCGAAGCGAGTGTATGCCGTCCACAAACGCAGGGTGCGTCTCATGTGCTTATGTGAGATGCCTGTTGTGTGTGCTCAGCTTCTATTGGGAACTATAGCGAATCTTTCGTCTCGTGAACATCGTGTGGCAATCTGCGCTGCCACCGACTCTCTGCGCCATTTGCGTGTTTGCACTCTATCTCCGTTTCGCGATCGCACCTGATGTGAGTGCCCCTCATTTCTGCCTCTGTTCGGGATGTCTTGTTCGTGGAGTTCACTGGAGCGACCGATGCTGACTACTTGCTTTCTGTTTTCAGAGGGTCTCTGCATTCTGGCTGCCGGTTATACAGGCGGCGATCGGGAAGCTCTACGTTATATCACTGTTTTATATGATGTGCGTCGCTTCGATCTCACCTGCATCTCGGTGGTTCACCACTTTTTCTGTGCCTAGCAATGCTCAACCCCTAACTCCAAATGGCACGACAGTCATATCGACGCTCACTGTACCAATGGAGGTTATGTATGCTCGTACGCTGGATGCGCGAGGGGGAGATATTGCGCTCAGTGAAATTGTCGTGGAGCGTGGGCCGGTAAGGACCATAGGATTTGCCGTGTAGTCAACGCTGTCCACGGGTTCCGTTTCTCAACTTCCCACACCTTCGTTTTCTTTTCTTTTTTTTTCTTTCTTTTTCGTCTTGCATTACTGTACAGAAGATCCGCACGCTTGGTCATACACTGCAACGTGCATTACTTCCTTCGCTCCTTCGCACACACTCCCCTCAGGCGTGACCAGAGCTATTATACGATAAGCGCACTTCACCAGACGCCAAGCCGAGTATATTTGCTCATCCCTTCACATCCTCCCCCCACATACAGTAATATTCTCCTCGCGTAGATGTCACGAAGGGGTCCACGGTGGTGCCTAGTAATGCCACGTCGTTCGTACTGGAATTTCAGTGTCCTTGGTTGATAGTTAAAGCTAAAGACAAAGGATTGGGAGACTTGTGGGAGTCAGTGTACCGATTGCGATCCGAACTGGTGCCAGTGACATTGCAGGCCCAGGGCAAGAAAGATGGTGGGTAGATAGCAAACCCGAAAAGCGACGATATGCGTTCGCACTCGCCAATAGTACCTAAAATCCAATCATTTACTACAACGACATCTGATTTTCTGGCCGCAAAGCACGACCAGTGAAACTACAAGTGCTGACAGAGAGGCTGGAGGTAGGGTATTGATCTTGGTATTGATGTTCTTACGCACCAGCGCACCAGCCTGTTTCAGTGATTTGGCCTCCGTGGGAGAACGTGTCGTGGTCTGGTTTATATAGTCACGGACACACGCCCCTAAATCTTGCCCTAAATATAAACTTGAGGTACGGTACCAAATTGACTGATGCCACATTTGAGTTGGCGTGCAACATCGACGAGGGATATCTCGCGCCATATTGTTCTCGATTTTCCCAATCTACTTCAGGATTTATTACTGTAATACGCAAGGTAATACGTACTGGTTCCCAGTTTTTGGATCCAGCTCAAAAATATACAAGATGCCGACTTCGAAGACCTGGACGCAGAGAGAAACGGTGCCTGCCACTGTGGCACAATTTATATGAAGTTACCACAATGATCTCTGGTCGAAAGGCATAGCACAGTGATGCCGTAGGCGCTGAAAGAGAGGCTAGAGCCTGAGGACCGTCAGCTGGAGAACCAACGGCATTGATACCCTCACGCACCAGCACACCGGTCTGATTTGGCCTGCGCAGGAGAACGTGTCATGGTGGGTCCTGTCTGTGTAGTCATAGGCTCGTGGGTGGACCACAATCTCTAAACCTGAGGTGCAACTTGAATGGCCCAAAGGCTGGGGCCTGTTCGGGGCACCCGGTATGCCGCGGTACATCTGCTAAACAAAACAAAAAAAAGAACGAGCCCCGCGTGCCAGTGCGCCAAGGAGCAAGAAAGAATTGATATTTGATGCACGTCGAGCCAAAGGGCTGGCAAAGAGACAGGCTCCTTGTCATGATGCTGTGACCCGAGGAAAACAAAGACCTTCGTCCAAAGGCCAGGAGGGTATTTCTCAATTTCCAAACCGTAGAATGGGGACGCCGGGCGCCGGGCTTACCCGGGCCAGCCTCGCCTAAGTCCGGCCCGGCTTATCAGACCGAAGCTGCTTCTGAGTGCTCCCCTTCCGGTACAATAAGTTACCATCTGGCATCACATCATTCAGGCTACTCTCACAACAGTGACTCGAACATTCTCGCCTTACTTATGCGAAGTCAACGGGGTTCAATCAGTCTAGGAGCGCCAACAAAAGGCTGTCTGAAGCCAATCATTGACGCCGTTCCCACAAATATGTGTTCTCCGCAAAGAGCAAATCCCCGCCTGAGCCTGAGGTGGTGCTTCCTTGATTGATGACATCACTTCGCGGTACGATATTGTTCTCGAATTCCCCCCACAGTGTTTTCCCGGGCTTATTTCGGCAACTGAACCTACTCCAGGATTCATTTGATCACAGCGGCACCGATACCGTGCCTTTAGCCAGATATACCGCCGCCACTAATTCAGCAACTCAAGCACTTCACTCATACTCAAGTTCGGTAATGTGGCGTCACCTGCGATCCGGGTCTTTGACGAGTACAGACTACACTTCGCAACGTGCGTCCAGTTGCACCGTCTTCTTTAGTACCTACCAGCGGGGAACTTGGAAGCTACACGATACTGTTTCATTACTATGCTGTCCCGTGTAGATACCACGAACCAATTGATCACCTTGATCCCGCCGTATTACGACGTGCCCGTGATGAATGTTCGTTGTATTTTCGCGTTGCGCGCGCCATGTGTGTGGCGCGAGGGCTGTCGAATCCATGTAGTGACGAGTCTTCGATATTCAATTTAAGCACATTAAGGTTATGTACTGTACGTCGGTTTTTTTTTTTCCATCCCATTCCCCATCGTCTGTCAGTATCATTTAGCCTGGCCTGGCCTGCAGAGAACACGCTACGCCATACATTAGGTATGCGCAAAAAACCATTACGCCTGAGAGCTTCCGACATACACTAGACTGCGATATGATTGTGATGGTTCCCTGCTATTACTGTAAATGGTGTCCTTGTTGCAAGTGACTCAATCACACAGTATCTACAAACCGGGTGTATCAGACAAACAAACTGAAGAAAGAAATTGTTGTATTTCTCACCAAAGACCCTGCTAGTATTTCGTCCCGCGCTGTCTTCCGATGATCCTGCTAACGACGCGACCGAAGGCTTCTCAGACACCACATGCACGATTTCCAATGTGGGTTCGGAGTCGATGGTTAGAGCAAATGTCACAGCCTGAGATCTAACTACGCTTCTGCTCCCCTCGCGGATGGAGATCCGATTGTTCAGAGAGACTAGGAGCGTATTGGAATACCTGCGCCGGCACCCACCAACTGTCAGCCGCGGTGTGCGAGACCCACAGGTTGATAATAGTCTCACAGTTTTCCAAGGATCGCAATTCTGTGAAGTGGCGTTTCGGTTTCAGATACATGAAACTTAGCTCGACATAGCAGGACGAGCAGAGACGTACGGGCAGGTGAACCAGGGCTTGTCCTAGGGTAATGCGACGGGATCAATCATTAAACGTGCGGAATTTATGATCACTCACAGTGAATATGGCGATCGTAAAGAGCGATACGATCCCCACGGTTGCTGAAAGCGAATGATAAAATCAAGCAACGTACCAGATCCGACAGTTAGCTTACCAGTCAATACGTTGGTCTCGACTGTCAAGCGAACGACTCTCGATATGGCGTGGTCACTGAAGTAGTCATCTCCTTCTCTGCGTCGTCGTCCTAGCTGCGCCAGTGACGAAGAGCAGAAAATATCAGTACGGACGCTCTATAAGTAGAGCGCCCAAGGGCTCACGTGAAAAAGCATCGAGCCGGCGATGAGGAGGTCAGACGAGGAGTTCCCGCTCAGCCAAATCTGTAGGTGCCGCCGTTGTTAGAATCAGGTAGCCTGTGGACACGACGACCCTACGAAGGTGAGGATCTTCAGCGTTTGATTACTTGAGAACTTATTGAGGACATGCGACTACAGACGTGAGCCAAATTGGAAATCCTGATAGCTTGGGACGAAAACCTACGTAGACACCTGTAGAAAACGCGGCCACTGCGGCAACAGAAGAACACTGAAATGTAGGAATATGAATTGAAGTACGGGCACGAGATTGATACGGCCGACTCACGAGGCAGATGAACAGGCATATAAACCGGGACGACCTCCCGCTGAATATCCAGATACGATACATGAAAAACAATTGGACGGCTAATGAAACTATGGACCCGATAATGGGCACGTCGATAGCAGATAGGTAGGGAGAAGAGAGGTGGTCCATATTGCCGAAGCCGGAGACGAACCAATAGTAGAGGTCCGCTCCGGTGAGTGCTGTCTGCACCGTTTCGACCAAGAATACAGAGTACACTGCAGGGGAGCTGTTATCAGGGCGGAGAGCACAAGTTGTGAAGAGCCTACGTAGAACATACCCAGTAGTTTAAGGAGTGTCCTGTCTCCCGGGAAATTATAGCTGTATACATCTTCACCACCCAATGAGCTCTGAATCCGCGGACGGGATCACGGGAGACCGTGCATGAGATACTTACAGAGCTGAACTACGAGAACCCCATATAATGTCCAGTTCCACAGGACTCCCAGCAGCTAAAGAGTATGGACGCATAAACATCATCGATATCCATAAGTGAAACCACCCCACGGCATACCAGTGGAGCAGTACTGCAGAGAGAGGGTCAGCACATTAGAACTTGCGCCAGATACGACTCGGAACTCGGATGCATACAACTCTTCAATGTGTGGAGGGATGGGGGGAGTTGACATGATCTGGAACCGGCCGACTGAAAAACGAGCGAATGCAGTACAGAGTCGAGAAACCTTGAAAGTGGTCTACACTGTTCAAGGGGGAGGGAATGGTCCAAGGGTCGATGCCAGTCTTGCGAATATAACAGGGTCTGGCGGTGGGAGGCACTGCATCGGTTCCCAGGAGAGGGACGCCATCTGATTTTCTGATACAGGGAATGGTTCCCGAGCTTTTGGGTCCACAACGTCGTATTTAGACGTAGAGTGAGGAGATACGTGAGAGTGTGCTTACGATAAATTGCCGGCGGCGCGTAACTTACCCAACCAATTCCTACTTCTATAGTCGCAAATCACGGCTTGATGATACTGTGATCCGTCGAATGAAGAACTAATGGTATTTGATGTTCTCACGCACCGGCGCACCAGCCTGATTCGACCTATTCAGCAGGATGTGCCATGATGGTGGGTCTGGTTTGTGTGGTCGTGGACATGGATGGGACAGCCGTTTCTAAATTTGCTTAATATTCAAGTCATACAGTACACACTGTACATGCAAAACCGAGGAGTTATGAGTGCTTAAGTCAAAGTATCATGACCGATCGTGATGTGTTCAGGTTCCTTGTCATGTTTGCCCATCATTACACGGTTCAGGATGTCTGTTTCATGATTTGATCATATAAAAAAGTACATCACCACAGCCACGTAGCCCGCTGCCGGCTTCACCTCCAAGTACGATCGATCGGTTATTTGGCGGATTCGGCAGCCTGATCTCTCAGTTATCCTCATGTCAGACCCTTCATAGCACCGATACGAGCTTATGGTTGGGACGGTGGCGTAGAAGAAGGTCGGGTCAACTTGAAGGTTGGCGGCGTTTGTCATGGTTCTGGTTGGTATTATGCAATTGAAGGAGGACTCGTCAAAGCGGGGTTCTCCGGACGCACCACTTATCTCCTGTGGGGTATACAGTATATCATCTCGTCTAAATAATGGCGCGCAGGCCTCAAACTTGCGCATGGTCGCTTCTTTGTTTTTTCTAGTGAGATCGGAATGGTCATTCCGTATTGCGCATGTGAGGAACGTTCCTTGTTCAGTTCGCGGTGCGGTGCACACATTATTTGTGAGCCTCGCGAGGCGAGGGCTGTCCATGTAGCGACGCGGTCACAGCCTTCGGGATTTGATTCAGCATACTGTAACAAGTCGTTGATCTCATTAAAGGTCATGCACTGCACGTCAGGTACTATGCTACTTCCTATCGTCCTTTGGCGTCCACCTTGGCCCGGCCTGTAGAGTACACACTACACCATAAGTTACATAGAATACAAAAAACCCACAAAAGGTGTTCCGACGAACACTACACTACGATCGATTGCGACGCGGTTCTTGGTGTGCTAATCGTGGGTGATTCAATCAAGCAATGTCTACAAACCAGGCGTATCAGACAACAAACTCAAGAAAGAAAAGGTTGTATTGCCCACTAAAGACTCGGCTGGGGTCTTGTCCCGCGCCATCCTCCGACGGTCTTGGTACTAACACAGCCGCCGAAGGCTTCTGAAATTCCACATGCACGATTTCCGATGTGGGCTGGGAGCTGGTGGAGAAAGCGAACGTCCCGGGTGGGGATCGAACTACAGCTCTGCGCCCCTCGCGAAGGGAGATCCGATTGTTCAGAGAGACGAGGAACGTGTTGGAGTACCTGCACCAGTCAATTGTCAACCACGGTGTGCGAAACCCACGGGATAGGTCTCACAGTTTTCCAAGGATGGCAGTTCTGTGGGGAGAGCGATTCAGACATGTGAAACCCGGACTAGAAAAGTGGGATAAGTAGAGACGTACGGGCAGGTGAACCAACGCTTGTCCTACGATAAGGTAGCGGGATGAGTCATCGAACGGGCGAAATTTAGAATCACCCACGGGATATATAGCAATCATCAAGAGCGATACGATCCCAACAGTTGCTGAAAGCAAACGATACGATTGAACCAGGAAGCGCACCAGATCCGAGGGTTAGCTTACTGGTCAATACGTTGGTCTCAATTGTCAATCGTACGAGTTTCGATAAGGCGTGATCACTGAACTGGCCACCTTCTCTGCGTCGTCGTCCCAGCTGCGGCGACGACGGAAGAGCAGAGAAATCAGTACGGACGCTTATAAGCAAAGCGCCAAGGGCTTACGTGGAAAAGCAACGAGCCGGCGATGAGGATGTCGGCCATGGCATTGCCGCTCAGCCAAATCTGCAGGGATCGTTGTCGTTAGTGAAGAGTCTGACGGAAACAGGTAACCTGCAAACATGGTGACCCTACCAAGGCGAGGGTCTTGGTTAGTCGGACGTTCAGGAACTTGTTGTGGGAATACGCCTACAGAGGTAAGCCAACTTGGATATAGTTTGGGACAGACGAGACTTACGTAGACACCCCCATAAAACGCAGCCACTGCGGCAACAATAGAGGACTGGGAGGTAGAAAGTGAGTATACGCACGAGGCCGATACGACTGACTTACGAGACAGATGAGCAGGCACAGAAGCCGGGACGACCTCCCGCTGAGCACCCAGATGCGATACACGAAAAAGACTTGGACGGTTAATGAAACGACGGATCCGATAATAGGCACGTCGAAGCCAGACAGGTGAACAGTAAGATGGTCCAAATGGCCGAAGCCGGAGCCAAACCAATAGTAGAGGTCCGCTCCAGTGAGTGCCGTCTGCACCGTTTCGACCAAGAATACAGAGTACACTGCGGAGGAGCTGTTATCAGGACGGAGAGCACAATCTGTAAAACCCCGCCGAAGTAGTACATACCTAGAAGCTTAAGAAGTGTTTTATCTCCTGGGAAATTATAGCTGTATACGTCTTCACCGCCCGATAAGCCCCGGGGACGAAATCACGGGAGACAGGTTAGAAACTCACAGGTCTGAACTACGAGAACCCCATACAATGTCCAATTCCACAGTGCTCCCAGTATCTAAAAAGTGGTGAAACATACATCATTCATATCGATAAGACAAAGTACCATTGGGGCAGTACTGTGTGAAAATAAGGGTCAGACTCCTGCTGTATGGACTAGCGCCAAATACGATGACACTTACATTTCCGCGAGGTTTGGAGGGAGCGGGGGGGCTGACATGGTCTGGAAATGGCCGACTACAACACAAGCAGATGGTGTACAGAGTCGAGGACAATGTTCTCTAATGTTCAAGGGGCGTCGGCGGTCTGGCTAATATAACAGGGTCCGGGGGAGTGGAGAGGGCTTCTCATGATCTACTGAAACAGGGAAATAGTTCCCAAGTTTTTGGATTGAGCTCCCAATGTGCAATGTGATGAGACTCAGACCTAACATGGCTATGGCGCACTAATCAATCCGCGCCAAACTCCAATACGGGTCGCAAGGCGCCGGTTGATGCACGTTGACGACGAGCGTTGACAGGGAAGTTCCACCACATGAAACCAACGGTGCGCTGATGCGCTGATGTTCTCACCGGCCTGATCCGACACTTCGAAGGAGGATTTGCCATCATGGGTCCGGTCTGTGTAGTCATGGTGTTGACCGCCATCTCTAGACTCGAGGGTCAATCGACGTCAATCCTTAGATATTTATAGAACATGCCGTACGATAGGGAGAGAAATGGACGCCGGCTTCGCGTCAGGCACACAATTCAATTCGAAACGAAACAAAGCGAAATAAAACACAACAAGCAAGAACCGTATACGGTTAGAGTAAGAGTTTTGTAAGAAATTAAACCAAACAAACCAAATTGGCCGTTTGTTGCCTGGCATAAATGATGAATATCGATGAATTCATCAAGGGATTCACGCCCCATTTCTCGCCCCACTTATTGACCCGAATGGTGCACCAGGTATTGACAATTGGTTACAGTAAAGATCATGACTTCAACTTGACTTGAAGTTGGTTTGAACAGGGTTTACATTTGGACGCTCGGCGTCGCTCCCGACGACAACAGGACATACGTTACGGAACGGGGGGTAGGTGCCCTTCTCAGAGGCTTTGTGCTGCAAATTGTACATAAGTGAAAGTGTGTGTTCGCAAGGTTTCAAGTTGCAAACACCCTCAGCGGCATTCCAGCAGCTGACTTTGTTGACACCAGATTCTTGCGTCTCAGTAAGTAAGACTACGATTGAAGGAAGGGATGGCCCGAAAGGCCGTCACGCCAGTATAGTTCAACAGTAGTAGTGTTGTATAGATTACATGGTACAGGGGTTGAACCGCAACCACCACCGTGGTCGGTTTTTTCCACACCAGCCCCTGCGTATACCACGAGGAACAACCTCACGCATACCCAGAGGATATCCTCCACATACCTACTAGGGGACCACCCATGCCCCACGCAGAAACCGCCCTGAGGGAAGAGGCATTGCGATCTACCAGTCAACTGGATAAATCGAAACGCGGTTTTTTTTAGTGGGTAGTAGATTCTGCCCCGAAGTTAGCATTTGAGTCCCACACTACCCATCCGATGGGTGTGCGCAAAGGCATTTTTCCCCGTTTTCGATCTTCCAAGGATCGCTTTGGCACGTTAGATGAGACTGATAGATAACCTAGTTACTATCTTTTGCTATATAACACATCGCCTGTCCAAAAAAAAGAAGAGATTACATAGTGCTGCACGTCGGGTTATCTTGTCTCTATTCTACTTTCCATCGTCCTTTGGTACCATCTACCCTGTCCCTCTTCGTCTGGCCTGTAGAGTACATACTGCACCATACACTGGGAAGACCAAAAACCACGAAAGATCATGATTTCGCCTGACAGCTTCCGACATACGCTAGACTTCGACAGATATACGACGTGCTGCCGCTAAACGACAACCTGGTCGCGAGTGACGCAAATATCTACAAACCAGGTGTATCAGATAACAAACCGAAGAAAGAAAATGTTGCATCGCCCACCAATGGTCCTGCTAGTGCCTCGACCCGCGCAGTCTTCCGAAGACCCCGCTACTAACGCGGCAGAAGGCTTTTCAAATTCGATTTCCGACCCGGGCTCAGGCTGGGAGTTGGTTGTGAGAGCGAATTTCAAGGGCGGGGATCTAACTACAGCTCCGCGCCCCTCGCGGATGGAGATCCGATTATTCAGAGAGACGAGGAGCGTGTTGGAATATCTGCACCAGCACCCGCCAACTGTCAGCCATGGTGTGTGAAAACCACAAGTTGAAGACAGATCGATCTCACAGTTTTCCGAGGACGGCTGTTCTGTAGGGTAGGCGTTTCAGATACGTGAAACCCGGGTGGGCGTGGCAGAGACGTACGGGCAGGTGAACCAGGGCTTGTCCTATGTTAAAGTACTGGGATGAGTCATCGAACGTGTGGAATGTAGTAGAATCGCCCACGGGGAATATAGCAACCGTCAGGAGCGTTACGATCCCCACGGTTGCTGAGAGTAAACGATTGAGTTAAGGAGCGCACCAGATCCGAGGGTTAGCTTACTGGTCAGTACGTTGGTCTCGATTATCAAGCGAACGACTTTCGATAAGGCGTGTTCACTGAACTGGCCACACCCTTCTCTGAGTCGTCGTCCCAGCTACGGCAGCGACGAGGAGCAGAAAATCAGTACAGATGCTCGTAAGTAACTTGACAAGGACTTACGTAGAAAAGCAACGAGCCGGCGATGAGGATATCAGCCGAGGCATTTCCGCTCACCCAAGTCTGTAAGGGTCGTAGTTGTTAGGCGGAGGAAGATCGGTTGTGGACACGGTGGCCATACCAAGGCAAGGACCTTGAGCATTCGGCCACTAGCGAACTTCTTGCGAACATGGGTCTGCAGATGTGAGCAAAATTAAGAATAGCCCGTGGCTCGAGACGGTCGAGACTTACATAGATACCCCCATACAACCCAGCCGCTGCGGCAACAATAGAGAACTGGGGGGTAAGGAAAGAAAATATGGGCACAAGAGTCAAAGACCGATGCGACGACTCACGAGACAGATAAGCAAGCATAGAAACCATGACGATCTCCTGCTGAGTACCCAGATGCGATACACGAAAAAAAATTCGACTATTAATGCAACTATGGCCCCGATAATGGGCACGTCGAAGGGAGACTCGTAGGGAGCGGTGAGGTGGCCCATATTGCCGAAGCCGGAGACGAACCAATAGTAGAGGTCCGCTCCAGTGAGTGCTGTCTGCACCGTTTCGACCAAGAATACAGAGTACACTGCGGAGGTCAGGTCGGACAATCGGCGCCTACGTAGAACATACCCAGTAGCTTAACCAGTGTCCTATCTCCTGGGAAATTATAGCTGTACACGTCTTCACCGCTCGATGAGTCCATTGCGCGGACGAGCTTATGGAAGACAGGCAATGAGAAACTCACAGATCTGAACTACGAGAACTCCATACAGAGTCCAGTTCCAGAGGGCTCCCAGCAGCTAGAATGTGTGGTGAAGCGTGACACCATCGATACCGATAAGACATACCATTGGGGCAGCACTGCAGAAAGAGGGGTCAAAGTCGTGTTGTATGTCATAACCATCGCCGGAAACGACGATACTTACATCTCTGCAACGTTTGGAGGGATCGGGGGATTCGACATGGCCTGGGAATGGACGACTGCAAGGCAAGAGAATGGTGTACAGATTCAAGGACAGTGATCTCCAACATTCAAGGGTCTTGCCAATATAACAGGGCTGGGAGTGGAGGAGGCACTGCTCATGATTCCCCGATACAGGAAATGATTCCCAAGTTTTTAAGATGCACAATGTGTCGGTCATGCGACCTGCTAGTGCCAAGACGGTGCTAAGCGTGAAACGGCCGTGGAGTGTGACAAGACTAGTAGAGGTCGCTCAGAGATCATGGTATAGTCAGTTTGGCACGGATTGATTGGTGGTTGATGATGAGCGCCGGGTGGAGTTCCGTCACATGGAAAACCGACGAAGCCAACATACTTGCCGGGCCGAACTGACATTCGTGGGAGAACGTGGCCGTGGTGTTGATCGCGATCTCTAAACTAAACCATTGCCGTAGAGAGCCTAAGAGAGGAGAGCGACACACCATGGTAAGTATGTTCGATCTAGGACGTCGTTACTAGGTCCCTCGTGCAAGTCCTTGTAAGTCGGTTTATAAATTCACTGGCAACCCCGAATGGACTGATGTACTACTGTATCTGTCACGATCCAAGATTGTTCAAATTATCTCATTTGTCGAGGCGGACTGTTTCATTGAACTTCATCTGTCCGATCCACTAGTTTAACACCACGGCCTCCTAGTCTGCGACTACTGTACTGCTGTACTTCTTCGGGCACAAGGATTTTCCGACGGCCGAGCGCTGATCCGCCGGCAAAATGCATGGGGAGAAGCTCCGAGTCGAACCTCGTATTTATAGAGACAAGCGCAAGTAGTCATCCTACAAACAAGACTCCTGCGACATGAGTGGGAATTGGGGAGCGAGATAAATGAGCCTGAGGTCGTCACAAGTTCTTGTAGTATTGTATAGATTAGAACTGCACGTTGGATTATTAGGAATGGTCCGTATCGCTTGGGCGCGAGTTTTGTGGTTGGGTAAAGGGCTTGAGGTTTGTTCCTTCTAGTCTACGTTTCATCACCCTTTGGTACCATCTTACCCGGGCCCGTTCCTCTTGCTTGGCTTGGCCTAATACATCATACACTGGGAAGACAAAAAACGACGAAAGGTCATGATTTCGCCTGACAGCTTCTGACATACACTAGACTACAATACAATTACGACGGTTCTTTTCACCAGTTCAATCGAGACGACCAATGAGGGGAAAAGGACCTTAGCGTCCGCAGTCACGTTCGGGTGGCACTTCTAGAAGCAGACCAGCCGTTAAACAGCGACGACCTGGTCGCGAGTGACGCAAATATCTACAAACCAGGTGTATCAGCTAACGAACTGAAAAAAGAAAAGGTTGCGTTGCCCACCAATGACTCCGCTAGTGTCTCGTCCCGCGCCATCTTCCAACGACCCCGCTACCAACGCGGCAGAAGGTTTTTCAAATTCCACATGCACGATTTCCGACGAGGACTCAGGCTGGGAGTTGGCAGTGAAGGGCGGGGATCTAACTACAGCTCCGCGCCCCTCGCGGATGGTGATCCGATTATTCAGAGAGACGAGGAGCGTGTTGGAGTATCTGCATCAGCACCCGCCAACGCTCAGCCACGGTGTGCCACAGGTTGACGATAGATCGCTCACAGTTTTCCGAAAACGGCTGTTCTGTGGGGTGGGTGTTTCAGATACATAAAACTCGGATGGGCATAGCAGGACAAGCAGAGACGTACGGGCAGGTGAACCAGGGCTTGTCCTATATTAAAGTACAGGGATGAGTCATCGAACGTGCGGAATGTAGAATCACCCACGGGGAATATGGCAATTATCAGGAGCGCTACGATCCCCACGGTGGCTGAGAGAAAACGGCTGAATTAAGTAGCACACCAGATCCGGGGGTTAGCTTACAGGTCAATACGTTGGTCTCAATTGTCAAGCGAACGAGTTTCGATAAGGCGTGATCACTGAAGTGGCCACCTTCTCTGCGCCGTCGTACCAGCTGCAGCAGCGACGAGGAGCAGAGAAATCAGTACGGACGCTCATAAGCAAAGTGACAAGGGCATACGTAGAAAAGCAACGAGCCGGCGATGAGGATATCAGCCGAGGCATTTCCGCTCACCCAAGTCTGTAAGGTCGCAGTCGTTAGCAAAGCGAAGGGAGCAGATAGCCTATGGACACGATGGCCCTACCAATGCAAGGACCTTGAGCATTCGGCCACTAGCGAACTTCTTGCGAACATGGGTCTGCAGATGTGAGCAAAATTAAGAATAGTCCGTGACTCGAGACGGACGGGACTTACATAGATACCCCCATAAAACGCAGCCCCTGCGGCAACAATAGAGAACTGGGAGGTAGGAAAATGGGATATGGGCACAAGAGTCAAAGACCGATTCAGATGCGACGACTCACGAGACAGATGAGCAAGCATAGAAACCATGGCGATCTCCTGTTGAGTACCCAGATGCGATACACGAAAAAACATTGAACTATTAATGCAACTATGGCCCCGATAATGGGCACGTCGAAGGGAGACTCGTAGGGAGCGGCGAGGTGGTCCATTTTGCCGAAACCGGAGACGAACCAATAGTAGAGGTCCGCTCCAGTGAGTGCTGTCTGCACTGTTTCGACCAAGAATACAGAGTACACTGCGCAAGTCAGGACGGAGAGTACAATCGGCGCCTACGTAGAACATACCCAGTAGCTTAAGCAGTCTCCTATCTCCTGGGAAATTATAGCTGTACACGTCTTCAACGCTCGATGAGTCCCTTGCGCGGACGAGCTTATGGAAGACAGGAAATGAGAAACTCACAGATCTGAACAACGAGAACTCCATACAGAGTCCAGTTCCAGAGGGCTCCCAGCAGCTGGAATGTGTGGTGAAGCGTGACACCATCGACACGGATAAGACACCACATACCATTGGGGCAGCACTGCAGAAAGAGGGGTCAAACTCGTGCTGTATGTCATAACCATCGCCGGACACGACGACACTTACATCTCTGCAACGTTTGGAGGGATCGGGGGATTCGACATAGCCTGGGAATGGACGGCTGTAGGACAACTTGAAGCGAATGGTGCAGTGACTGCACTGGCAGATTCAAGGGCGGTGATCTATAACGTTCAAGGGTCTAGCCAATATTATAGGGCTTGGGAGTGGAGGAGGCACTGCTCATGATTCCCTGATACGTGAAATGGTTCTCAAGCTTTTGGGTGCACGATGTGCCCGGCTGTGGAGCACCAATCAATGCGTGCCAACTGGCGCGTGCCAAGTGACTATACAATGAGCTCTGTGATCTCTAATTTGATCACAACACACGGGCTGATGAGAAGCGCGGACAGGCTGGAGTTCCGTCACATGGAAACCAACGGCATTCTCAACTTGAAGTACAGGGCACCAGCCTGAACTACCTTCGTAGGAGAACGCGTCATGGGCCTCGTCTGTGTAGCTGTGGTGCTGATCGCGATCCCTACTGTAAACCTGAGGCACTCCCGAGCCCTGAGGGCCAATGGATGACACACTACCGTAGGGAGGAGAGCGACACCAGGATGATCGATCTCGATCTCGATCTCGGGCGCATCGCATCGTGCCTTGTGAAAAGCCAATACGATTAGAGGGTGCGGTGGAAAACCGGCTAAACGATTCGAGAACGATCATTGGAGGGTGCGGTTGATGCGGTGGAAAGCGGCCGAAAGCCGGCCAACGAAATGTTTGTTTATGTTTACGAGGCCCGAGCGTAGGGTCGGAGGAGAGCGACACAAATATGATCCATCTTGATCGAAGCTCGAGCTTGATCTCGGGCGCATCGCGATGCATCATTAGGTGCCTTGTGTACCGTAGTCCTTGTAAGTTGTTTATTCACTAGGGGTCGACTTCGTCGCGTGAAACCTCAGAGTTGTGAACGACATACAGACTACAATACAATTACGACGGTTCTTTTTTTATATTTTAGAATCCATTTATATGCCGGGATACAAGTCCGAGACCAAGATTGGTCAACCTATTTTAGTTATGAAATGCACATGTGCCTAAGAGGTGCCCCGAGTCATACAGAAAAAACCGAAGCTCGAGAAGAAACTCGGACTGTCATGTAATAGGATACCCAGGGGGGAGAGTCCGTGTTTTGCGGTGTGAGAGTCTGTAGAGGCGCCAGACGCCAAATAAGTTTACCAGTTCAATCGAGACGACCAATGAGGGGAAAAGGACCTCAGCACCCGCAGTCGCATAGTCGGGCTCGACGCCGGATGGCACTTCTAGAGGCAGACCAGCCGCTAAACAGCGACGACCTGATCGCGAGTGACGCAAATATCTACTAACCAGGTGTATCAGCTAACGAACTGAAAAAAGAAAAGGTTGCGTTGCCCACCAATGACTCCGCTAGTGTCTCGTCCCGCGCCATCTTCCAACGACCCCGCTACCAACGCGGCAGAAGGTTTTTCAAATTCCACATGCACGATTTCCGACGCGGACTCAGGCTGGGAGTTGGCAGTGAATGGCGGGGATCTAACTACAGCTCCGCGCCCCTCGCGGATGGTGATCCGATTATTCAGAGAGACGAGGAGCGTGTTGGAGTATCTGCACCAGCACCCGCCAACTCTCAGCCGCGGTGTGCCACAGGTTGACGATAGATCGCTCACAGTTTTCCGAAAACGGCTGTTCTGTGGGGTGGGAGTTTCAGATACATAAAACTCGGATGGGCATAGCAGGACAAGCAGGGACGTACGGGCAGGTGAACCAGGGCTTGTCCTATATTAAAGTACAGGGATGAGTCATCGAACGTGCGGAATGTAGAATCACCCACGGGGAATATGGCAACTGTCAGGAGCGCTACGATCCCCACGGTAGCTGAGAGCAAACAACTGAATTAAGTAGCGCACCAAATCCGAGGGTTAGCTTACAGGTCAATACGTTGGTCTCAATTGTCAAGCGAACGAGTTTCGATAAGGCGTGATCACTGAAGTGGCCACCTTCTCTGCGCCGTCGTACCAGCTGCAGCAGCGACGAGGAGCAGAGAAATCAGTACGGACGCTCATAAGCAAAGTGACAAGGGCATACGTAGAAAAGCAACGAGCCTGCGATGAGGACGTCAGCCAAGGCATTTCCGCTCACCCAAGTCTGCAAGGGTCGCCGTCGTTAGCAAAGCGAAGGGAACAGATAGCCTGTGGACACGGTGACCCTACCAAGGCAAGGATCTTGAGCATTCGACCACTAGCGAACTGCTTGTAAACATGCGTCTACAAATGTGAGTCAAATCGGAAATAGCTCAGGACTCGGGACGGACGAGACTTACATAGACGCCTCCATAAATCGCGCCCACTGCGGCAACAATAGAGAACTGGGAGGTAGGAAAGTGAAATGTGGGCACAAGACTGATACGATGACTCACGAGACAGATGACCAGGCAGGACGACCTCTTGCTGAGTACCCAGATGCGATACACGAAAAAAAATTGGACAATTAATGCAACCATGGATCCCATAATGGGCACGTCGAAGGCAGAATTGTAGGGAGCGGTGAGGTGGTCCATCTTGCCGAAGCCGGAGACGAACCAATAGTAGAGGTCCGTTCCACTGAGTGCCGTCTGCACTGTTTCGACCAAGAATACAGAGTACACTGCGGAAGAGCTGTTATCAGGACGGAGAGCACAATCTGTCAAACGGCGCCTACGCAGAACATACCCAGTAACTTAACCAGTGTCCTATCGCCTGGGAAATTATAGCTGTACACATCTTCACCGCTCGATGAGCCCCTTGTGCGAACGAACTTATGGGAGACAGGCAATGAGAAACTCACAGATCTGAACTACGAGAACTCCATACAGAGTCCAGTTCCACAGGGTTCCTAGCAACTAGAATGTGTGGTGAAGCGTAACACCATCGATACCGATAAGATACAACATACAATTGGGGCAGCACTGCAGAAAGTGGGGTCAAACTCGTGCTGTATGTCATAACTACCGCCGGACACGACGACACTTACATCTCTGCAACGTTTGGAGGGATCGGGGGATTCGACATGGCCTGGGAATGGACGACTGCAAGGCAAGAGAATGGTGTACAGATTGAAGGACAATGATCCACAACGTTCAAGGGTCTAACCAATATTATAGGGCTTGTGAGTGGAGGAGGCACTGCTTACGATTCCCTGATACATGAAATGGTTCTCAAGTGGATGCACAATGTGCCTAGACGAGTGAAGCGGCTGTGGAGCACCAATCAATGCGTGTCAACTGACTATACAATGAGCTCTGTGATCCCCAGTTTGATCACAAGACACGTGCTAATGAGAAGCGCGGACAGGCTGGAGTTCTGTCACATGGAAACCAACGGCGTTCTCAACTTGAGTACCGGGCACGCCTGAACTACCTTCGTAGGAGAACGTGTCATCATGAGTCTCGTCTGTGTAGCCGTGATGTTGATCGCGATCCCTACTGTAAACCTGGGGCGCCCCCGAGGCCGGAGGGTCAATGGATGACACACTACCGTAGGGAGGAGAGCGACACCAGGGATGATCGATCACGATCTTGGGCGCATCGCGTCATCATCAGGCGCCTTGTGGAAAGCCAATATTCGAGAACGATTGGAGGGTGCGGTTGGTGCGGTTGTTGAAGCGAGTAAAGATGACGGTTAGAAACCACAAGTGGGCCCTTGAAGTCAGCAGGGTTTCAGGCGACAAAGTGGACCCCTAGTGAATAAACGACTTACAAGGACTACACAAGGCACCTAATGATGCAGTGATGCAGTGATACATGATGATGCGATGCGCCCGAGATCAAGGTCAAGCTTCGATCAAGATGGATCATATTGGTGTCGCTCTCCTCCCTACGGTAACTTAGTGTGCCTCAGGCCTCGTAAACATGAACAAACATTCGTTGGCCGGCTTTCGGCCGCTTTCCAAAGCGAGTTGAGGTTTCAGCATTCCATTTCCATACAGTAGTTCTTGATGTTGCAGGTAAGCCCACACTCAGAAAGCTCTTGAATACCACACAAAACAATAAGATATGCTTTCTATTAACGGAATAAAATGAGATATGCTGCCTAAGCCTGTGTTGACTGGTCACTGGAGCTGGTTCGGAGTGTTGTCTGAGAACGCTTGAGAGAATGGGTGGAGATGCATGCGCAGAAGCGCACAAAAACCAAATGAAATCAGAACAAGCACACCAAATTACAGTTTCATGCCTAGCGTTTCTTTAAACTGGGGATGACTGGTAAAATAGAGTAGGGGGAGATGGTGTGGAAAGCCAGAGAACGACTCGAGTCGGACTCGGATTGGAGGGGGAAGCCGGCGAACAAAATGTTTGTTCGGTTTGATTGGCAAATGCTTACTTAATTCTCACTAGAGGACCTTGCGAGAGTCTTGCGAGGTTTGTTGCGAGGTGTACTGTATGATTGTTCAAACAAATTGTCTCATCCGTCGAGGCGTACATTGAACTTACAGTACGACGTACGCGTTGTTCTTTTTTTTTTTTGTTTTTTACAGTAAATACATTTATGTTTTGGGATACAAGCCTGAGACTAAGACCGGTCGTAACGAGAACCTATTTCAGTTATGAAATGCACATGTACCTAAGAGGTGCTCCGAGTCGTACATAAATAACCGAAGCTCGAGAAGAGACTGTCATAATAGGAAACACAGAGGGGAAGCCCGCATGTTATAGTGTGAGAGTCTGTAGAGGCGTCAGATGCCAAATAAATTTACTAGTTCAATCGAGACGGTCATAGAAAGGAAAAGGACCCCATCGAAGTACCTAGTCGGGCTGGGTTGGCACTTCTAGAGGCACTTTCGGGCTTTGAAGAAGCGATTGCGACGTGGTTCCTGCCGCTAAACGACGACCTGGTCGCGAGTGATGCAAATATCTAAAAACCACCTGTATCAGATAACGAATTGAAGGAAGAAAAGGTTGCATTGCCCACCAATGACTCCAATAGTGTCTCGTCCCGCGCAGCCTTCCGACGACCGCGCTACCAATACGGCAGAAGGCTTCTCAAATTCTACATTCACGATTTCTGACCCGGGCTCGGGTTGGGAGTTGGCAGTGAGAGCGAGTGTCAAGGGTGGGGATCTAACTACAGCTCCGCGCCCCTCGCGGATGGAGATGCGGTTATTCAAAGAGACGAGGAGCGTGTTGGAGTATCTGCACCAGCACCCGCCAACTGTCAGCCGCGGTGTGCGAAAACCACAGGTTGACGATAGATCGCTCTCACAGTTTTCCAAGGATGGCTAATCTGTGGGGCGGGAGTTTCAGATACGTGAAACCGGATGGGCATGGCGGGACAGGCGGAGACGTACGGGCAGGCGAACCAGGTCTTGTCCTACGTTAAAGTACAGGGATGAGCCATCCGAGTCGAATGCGCGGAATGTGAAATCACTCACAGGGAAGATGGCAAGCATCAGAAGCACTACGATCCCCACGGTTGCTGAGATCAAACGATTGAAATAAGTAGCGCACCAGATCCGAGGGTTGGCTTACAGGTCAACACGTTAGTCTCGATTGTCAAGCGAACGATTCTCGATAAGGCGTGTTCACTGAAGTGGCCACCTCTTTCGTTGCGTCGTCGTCTCAGCTACGGCAACGGCGAAGAGCAGAAAAATTAGTACTGGCGCACTACATGCCAAGCGCGATGGGTTTACGTGGAAAAGTATCGAGCAAGCGATAAGGACATCAGCCAAGGCATTTCCGCTCATCCAAATCTGTAAGGGTCGCCGTTGTTAGAAAAGCGAAGGAAGCAGACAGCCTGTGGACAGATTGCCCTACCAAGAGGGGGATATAAAGTGCTTGGCGGCTCATGTGGTTGTCGTGTATATACGCCTACAGACGTGAGCCAAATTGGTTATAGCTTGGGAGAGACGAGACTTACATAGACGCCCCCGTAAAACGCGGCCACTGCGCCAACAATAGAGCACTGAGAGGTAGAAAAGTGAAGTACGGGCACGAGGCTAATACGGCCAACTCACAAGACAGATGATTAGGCATGGAAACCAAGATGACCTCTCGCTGAGTAGCCAAATGCGATACACGAAAAATAACTGGACGGTTAATGAAACCATGGACCCGATTATGGGCACGTCGAAGTCGGTCTGGTAGGCACCCATGTCGAAGAAGCCGGGTGCAAACCAATCGTAGAGGTCCGCTCCAGTGAGTGCTGTCTGTGCGGTTTCCACCAAGAATACAGAGTACACTGGAGGAGCTGCTATCAGGACATAGAGCACGATCGGCAAAATGGCGCCTTAATAGTACATACCTAGTAACTTAAGGAGTTTCCTATCTCCTGGGAAATTATAGCTGTATACGTCTTGTCCACCCGATGAGCCCCGTGGACGAAATTATGGGAGACATGCCATCAGAAGCTCACAGGTCTGAACTACGAGAACCCCATACAATGTCCAGTTCCACAGGACTCCCAGCAGCTAAAAGTAGTGAAGCGTATACATCGCCCATACCGATAAGACAAAGCACCCCACACACATATGGGGTAGTACTGCAGAAAGAGGGTCAGACTCGTACTGTGTGTTAGGACTATCGCTAGATACGACGACGCTTACAACTCTGCAACGCTCTGACTCCCGAAGGCTGGGGGATTTGACATGGTTTGGAAATGCACGACTGCAAGACAAGCGGACGGTGAACAGACCCAAGGACAGTAATGTTCAAGGAAGGGGGGGGATCTAGTCAATATAACAGGGCTTGAGAGTGGAGGAGGCACTGCTCGTGATTCCCTGACAGAGGCAATGGTTCCAGTTTTTTGATCCAACTCCACAATCTACAATGTTCCGTAACTCAGACGTAGAACAGGTTGTGGAGCTGCACTGGAGCACCAGTCGACCCGTGCCAACTTAACTTGCTGTATAATGATCTCTAGTCCAGTCACAGGTTAGTACTAAACGCGGACAGGCTGGAGGCCCGTCACGAAACCAACGAACGGTTGATATTCTCAAGTACCAGCGCACCAGCCTGGCCTTCGTAGGATAAAGTACCACCATAGGTCTAGTCCGAGTCTGTGTAGTCATAGTGTTGGTCGCAATCTCTAAACTTGAGGCCTTGAGGGCCAATATAAACTGCCGTAGGGAGGAGAACAACACCTTGTGGTGATCCCTGAATGTACTGTATGATGATGTGTACATGTCACGGTCCAAGATTGTTCTCACGTCCTGCCCCTCGGCTGAGACGGTTTGGACTGTTTCAACGAACTTAATCTGTCTGATCAAAGTACAACACAGCCTCGCACCTAGCCCGCGGCTGCTGTACTACTGCGGCTTCTCCAAGTACAAGGACTTTCTGACGGCGGATCCGCCGGCAAAGATGCATATCGCTTACGTGGAGACGGGCAGGATGGCTTGGAGGGAAGCTCCGAATCGAATGTCGTTTATAGATACAAACGCAGGTACTCATCGTACAGCGTGACTACAAGCAAGACTCCTGCGACATATTGAGTGGAATTGGGGATCGAGACAAATGAACCTGAGCAGGCAAGCGGGGATAAGGGCATATAAGTGGCACAACCGGCCCGTGCGTTCCGGACACTGTTCTGATCAAGAGCATCCGAACCGAGTCACCCCCGACTGCATCATCGATCTCGCGCAGATACTCATTATTGAGACATTACTACGTTCAATTACTCCTCGTAAGTTTGTGAACTTATCAACTCTCGCCGTTGGGACACTCTAACAATAACCAGCAGACAAAAAAACCGCGATCGATTATCATGAACAAGACGCAGTTCTACCTCTCGCAGTGCGCCGATGCGGCATCGAAGAGCCCGATGTGCTTCACGCTCGGTGCCGTCCTCGTCAAAGGCGGCAAGGTCATCTCGAGCGGCTACAACCACCACCGGCCGCACTACGACGGCGCCGAAGTGCGCACGCGCGGGCACCGCAAGCCCGTATCGATGCACGCGGAGATGCATGCCATATTCAGCCTCACCGGCATGTCGCCCTCCTTCCGCAAGCAACAGGGCGCGCGCGCCGGCGCGCCCCCGCCGTTGCAAACACCATGCCCCTCCCAACGGCCCTTACCCCCACCAGCGCCAGCACCCCCACCTGCACGGCTGTTTAAAGGCGAGGCGCCCTTCGCTGCACGCGAGGGGCACCCGCGCAGCCTTTCATGGGCCGTCCCCGCCTTCTGCTAAGCGCAGACCGGCGGCGGCCCGCGGTGGCGGGAGTGGGGGGAGCGGGAGCGGGGCCGGTGGGAAGCAGAGCCCGTGTCATCCCCACGCGGGCACGCCCTTACCGCCCGGCGAGGCGGATAAGGCGTGGAGCGCGCGGCGGCGCGACCCGCGCATCAACGGCGCGGACATCTACGTCGCGCGGGTGACGAAGGTGGGGATGGGCAGCGCCAGGCCGTGCTGGCGGTGTGTAGAGTGGTGCCGGTGGGCGGGCGTGAAGCGGATTTTCCACTGGAATGGGGAGGACGGGAAGTTTGACATGGTGAAGGTCAACACGGCAGAGCGGGACCAATACGAGACGCACGCCGACATTCGCCTATACGCCGGGATGGTAAGATGTTTTAATTGTGTCTTCGCTCGTATCGATCCTGATGCGATATCGATATACTCGTTTAGGGCTGGTAGCATCGCTGGCTATTCTGATCTCGGCGATGGCGGCGCTGTTTCGTATCTGGCCATTACGTCCCGCTGTCGTGAATGCTGGTATCTGACAGGCCGTACATAATAATGTGGGAGACTGATCTTAGGATAATCGATGCTTTGGAAAGAACTTTCTCTAATGTTGCTTACATACTGATCAATATGAGCTCGGTTTTCGCCTTGCGTAGTTACAGTAGGCGCTGTGCGTTATTGTCCTTCCCGGGAAGTGACATTTTCGAGTGGGTCGGTGATGGGATCCAATTGTCTCTTCCTCGCCACTAGCTCCGAATTACGCGAATGCGTCCATTTAAATAGGCAGTCAGTTGGGCATTGAAGGGGACACCATCGAGCTAGTCCTCTGCGTCGTCACAACACCAACTCGCTGCGAGAACAAGAAAAGCCGTCGATAATGTCATTTCGCTACAGTGTAGCGGGCCCCTCGACCACATACGTGTGCGCACGGACGCGCCACGAAATCTCCCCACATCATTATACACCTACCAGCCCACGTGGCGGTCATCAATACTGGTCACTGGCAGAAGAAATTCACTTAGTGCGAGTACTGCTTTCTCTCTGCACTCTTGAAGTTGACATTCGTTCAGATCGCACGCTAACTGGTTACCAAGTGGTGGTCGGCGTTGAGTGGCTTCAGGAATAACTCAAGAGGAGGCTGCATGGTCAGATTTGTAGTTGTATCAATAATTTGATTTGTTCGAATCGATATACGTGTTCATAACGACCCATTTAGTTATGCATACGTGGCAAGTAACATTATTTGTGAGGCACGTCGTAAAACATACTGCTGTAGATACGAAGAAGCAGCTGAATTAATGCCATGGTTTCCTCTTCCCCCGCATTAGCAACTCGGCCCCAGGTAATCAAAAGCCTGGAACTGAGTGAATAAACGGGGGTATAGCTATAGCGTCTGTGGAGCGTTGGTTGAGAATTTTTTTTTTGAGATGGCTGTTACAAACAAAGCAGTGCCGGCGTCAATGATGAGTGAGATCTATGAGAAGGTAAGCTGTGAGAACCCTTCGATGTCCATCCACGCCCGTCACTGAGTATATCAAATTGGTCTGCATACCCTCTGGGTCCTTCTCGCGGTGAGCTTCACGGCTGACCGACCGTTTTCCGATCAAACGTGCTCAGGCTGCTAATTTACGCGAGGAAAAATGAAAACACACGTGATGAGAGGGGCAAAAGCGAAAGGACGCGACGGTGCTCGCATTTTACGTCCGCACGCTGCTTGCACCTCGACTACCATGTCGGACCCGCTCGACCAAGGCCTGCGTCAACGCATCCCGCAGCGGCCAGCTACTCCAGTCCCCGCGTCCTCTCAACCAGACGACGACCTCCATGCTCCCGCCCGGGACCAGATCGTCTGGGGGAAAACTCCGTCGAGCCAGGGTGCGCACGTACTCGAGCACACCTCCGCTTACTTGCTGACACGTGTTCAGTTTTCCGCGTCCCGACGACGCACGACGTGGTCACTGCACTGTTCCACCCATCCTACCCCAAATCGCACATCGACGCCGTCAATCTCGGCCTACTTGCGCTCCAGCTCGTCCTCTTTTACACCATGCCGCGCACGCCCCGCAAGATCTTCTTCTTTCTCTATTTCGCGTTCTGGCGCGCCGCGTACGACGCCGGGCTCGGATACGTGTTGACCAAGCAGAGCAAACGGAGATGGATCGTCAGGACGGTGCAAAGGCTAGGGTGGCTCGATGAGAACCGTAGACCGGAGGTGCGAGCCTGGATCCGCAGACAACTCGTGGGTAAGATGGGAAAGGACTATTCCTTCGACGTACGCCACTATTCCGTGTCCAGCCCGTTCGTCGCATCCACTCATCGCGCCGTTGCAGGAACTTCCGCTCGAGTACAACACCTGGCTGCTCTTCCGCCAAGCCGTCGATATTATCTTGATCAAGTGACTTTTTCATATCCTTATCACCTGCTTCGGAGCTCTTACATACAATGGAATCAGCGATTTCTTATCGTTCTGTTTGTTCGCGATTGCTTGCTTCCGCATTCCGTCCGGGCTTTCAGTGTTCATTCACGCCTTGCGGTGGGTCCTGACATTGCCGTCACTCTACTTTACGACATTGAGACATTTCATCATTTCGCAGTTGGATCGGAGGCATCACCCTGATCGTGCTCAATCTCTGGGTCAAGTCCGAGGCGCACCATGTCGTCAAGGACTATGGCTGGTACTGGGGCGACTGCTTCTTCCAGCGTGGTGCACTCGTCTTTGACGGCGTGTTTGAGCTCGCGCCGCATCCCATGTATTCAGTCGGTAAGCGCCCAATTTGTACATTAGATGATCACACGACCAATTATAGGAGTGGCGCAGGTTATGCATGGATTTACGGGGTTATCCCTCATCGTTGGAAGCTACCCGGTCTTATTTGTAAGCCTTGCGGCACACGCGGCCCAATTTGCCTTTCTTGTCTTTTTGAGAACCCACGTAAGAGTGAGTTTGGTTTTTTCGAACGTTGATTGATACCTCGGCCATTAGATATCGAGCGCTTCTATGGCCAGCGCAAGCCCCTCGCCCAGCGCGTGCCCATTCGGCGACCAACTCTGCCTGCCATTAGCTCAACGAGTGCGCTACCTCTGGTGCCTTCATCTC
>JAKELH010000565.1:0-49724 GCA_021525015.1 Lactarius pseudohatsudake | reverse complement strand
AGTAGTACCTTTCAACCATTTGGATGGTCCTGCTAATTCCCAGGTGTCCGTGTACTGGGGGGTCGTGATGGGCCTGTATGATGTGTCGCCGTTCGTGCTGATCTCTGGTGACTACGGCGTCCATCCTTGTACCAAGTACCCTCGATTTCTTCAGTCAATGGGGTCAACCCATTTCTTGATCACTCCTTCGTTTTGGGTGTAGACGGGATTGGTCGGTTGCATTTCAAGGATATCAATGGTGGTTTGAGTGTGGACAGGGTTGTCTGTGGTGTCGATTTCCGAGGCTCTGATGAAGATATGGTCGGGTAAGACCGTGATTTGCTTGTTATCGTGCTCCCCTTGGTCATAATCCGGTCTTCTGGATAGGGCATCTGCTCTCCCGTTGGCTGTTCCTTTGATGTGGTGAATTTCAATGTTGTATTTGGATAGTTCGAGTACTTCCCATGCCACTTGTCGACTAATCTTTTGTGGGGATCTCCAGTACTGTAGGTTCATGTGATTGGAAAATACTTTGATTTTATGCTGGGACCTGGCGAGGTATTGCCTCCAATTTCGTAGAGCTTTGACGATTGCTAGGAGTTCCAGGTCGTAGATGTCGTAGTTCCTTTCTGCCGCATTCAAGGTGCTTGAGTAGAAAGCAATGGGGTGTCGTTTATTGTCTTTTGCGCGTTGGAGGAGCACCACTCCGACTGCACATCCTGACGCATCTACCTCTAGTTCAAATGGTACGTCCAGTTCTGGGTGTTTGAGTACTGGTTCTTCCGTTACTAGGTTCTTGAGCTTGTCAAACCCTTGTTGTTGTTCCGTTCCCCATTGCCATTCTGTTTCTTTCCGTGTTAACTTGTTGAGGGGTCGTGCGTATGTGGCAAAGTTTTAAATGAAAGCGCGATAAAAGTTGCAGAAACCTAGGAATGATCGCACCTGTTTGACAGTTTTGGGGGCCGGCCATTCTCGTATTCCCAAAACTTCGATAGGGTCCATGTGAATCACCCCCTTTTCAATGATTACCCCCAGGTAATCGAGGGAGGAAGAGTGGAATGTGCATTTCTCTGGTTTGAGGTACAGGTCATATTGTTCCAGTAAGTCCAAAATGTTGTGGATCACATCTGTATGTGCTTGTTCCGTGGTCGAGGTTGCAACACCGATATCGTCCATGTAGACGTGAATGATAGTCCCTTTCGTTTCATGATACTTGATGAGTGGTTTGCAGATGTGGTTCATCATCGCCTGGAAAGTGGAGGGAGAGTTTGTCATTCTGAAGTACATTACTAATGGTTCAAAGAATCCTTGTTTGGGTTTAAAAGCCGCTTTGTGTTTGTGACCTGGTTTGACTCGGATATTGTTGTATCCCCATCAGATGTCGAACTTGGAGAATATCCAGCCTCCACTAAGGTCCGCAATGAGCTCAGGTATTAGCAGAAGAGGATATTGATTGTGTATGGTCCATTTGTTGAGTTCTCTGTAGTCCTGTACCGGGCGTAGCTTTCCGTCCTTCTTTTTGACAAAGAAAAATGGAGATGCATACTGCGATTTGGAGGGGTGTATATACCCCTTTGCCAGTTGTTCCTCAAGGAATTCATCCAGTGCCTTGTCCTCTGTTTGATTGAGGGGGTAGACTTTGCAATTGATAGCATCTGGTGCATCTTGTTTGAGGTCGATTCGTGGTCCAATGGTCTGGAAGGTGGGAATCGGTGTGACTCCTCTTCGCTGAATACCCTAGTGTGTCGCTTGTACTCTTCTGGGATTTCCTTTTCTCTGTGTATTGTTGTGCCGATATTGCCAGTTCTGTTGCTATAGTCCTTAGGTGTACTGATTCATCCTCTTCCAGCTGTCGTACGATTCCCTCCTTATTTTCTTCATCAATTTTGGTGACAAGTCGTTGGATCTCTGCTTTGGCGGCTGTGAGGTTGAATGGTCTCTTTGGATTGACCATTCGTATGATGATTGGGTACTGTTTGGTATTCATAGTGGCGGTAGCCAATGTATACTTGGCTGGAAGATGGCGAGCCATGGATATCCTAGGATGAGATCTTCTCCTCTGATGTTGGTGACTAGGAATTGGACATCCTTAAGTTTCCCGTCAGTTTGTACATTAAGGGCGACATAGTGAGTGATTTTCCCTCCTTGGTTATGGGTCCCATCAATGTTCCAGATATTGCAGGGATTTTCCAGTTCTTGGGTTCCCAGACCTATTTTCTTGACAAAGTCCGGATGTATGAAGTTGTGTGTAGCTCTGGAGTCTACTAGTGCTTTTCTTTCGGCCTTGAAGTTACTCGTGCGTATCGAAACTGGGACATGCATAGATCGATAGTGCGTTATGAATGACGAGTTACAATTGGAAGCACTCACCCAGGCTGTTGGGTTCAGGCGCTCTGAAAATCCTGCCTCCCCATCATATCTTTTACAAATATTTCCTTTTCCTCCTCTGGTAGTGATGCAATCCTCCCCATGATATCTTCTATGTTAGAGTGCGAGGCGCTCCCCCTGTTGGCATGGGCTGGCTCGTCAAGGTCGATGAGCGGTTCCTCCGCTATGCTTTGGGGAGCGGTGGGGATTTCTTCTATATATGCACCTCGGCCTTGATATGCCTTCCTGGGCTGGTTACAGTCCCGTGAGAAGTGGCCTTTCTGATTGCAGTTATAGCAGATTACGTCCCTTGTGTTATTACTCCTCGTCCTCTGCCTCTGCCTTGATTGATGAAGCCTCCCCTTGGCGCAAAGGGTGGTGCACCCTGTGTCGCATTTCTCCACTGCATGGCGTCGTTAGGGTTGGCATCTTCCGATCCCGCAATGTGAGCGCGGATCTGTCCTGGTGTTGTGTCCATCATATCTGGGTGGTTACGGTATTGTTGCCATCCTTGCTGCCTCTGGGGGGGTTGGAATCGAGCAGGTTGGTTTTGACAGGGTCACTGTTGTTGTTGTTGCGGCTGTCTGCCGAAGCCGTCGACTCTCGCCTTTACATGAAGGTATTGTTTCTGCTGCTCAATGAGCGCGTTCTTCCACTGCTGGTAGTTGTGGGGTTGTGGAATTGGTAGGTGTTGCGGTATAGATCGTGGGGTAGTCCTCTTGTGAATTGTCGAGGACTAGCGGTTTGTTGAGGCAGTACTTAGCTTGTCTGACCAGTTTTTCAAATTTGGTGACGTAGCTGTCTATGTCTGTTCCTGTCATCTTGAATCCGTGGTCTAGTTCGAGCCTAGCACAGTCTTGTTCCATGTTGTTGATGAACAGCATACATAGAGCGCATACTCACAGTGGACTATGAAGACTGTGGTGAGATATACTGGTAGGCTTGAAGCAGCAACAGAGAGATCTAGCAAGTGAAGCAGATGGAGAGTCTGGCACACAACAGATGAGAACTGGTGTGGTGCCAGTGCGTACAGGGTACACTACTTATACTCCTACAGAGGGTGACACTAGTAACAGCAAGTCACAGTAAATACAAGGATGCATTGTTCTGTACACGGACAAAGGAGTGGACACAAAGAGAACAAGGTGTGGAGAACAAGAAGAGTCCAGACTATGATATCATAGTGACATCACAAATAAAGATGAGGAAACAAAGGGAAGTACATAGACGTAGTACAATGGTAATCCAGAGTGGTCCATGATGTCATGTACATGTGTGATGTCATAGATAAGAGAATACAAGAAGTCCGAGATTGTAAAGATCAAAATAATCTAATCTACAAGTCCTGTATATCTAATCTAAAGCAGTCCGTTTATCTGCATGTCCTTTGAGCCGCTAAGTGCGCTCAGGCCACTTATCAACAGTTGTCCCTGAACTGTCCCTTGAAGGCTAGTTCAACTCTGCTCCATAGCCATGGATCAGCTTTGTTTGGTTGTAAGTCGAGCCATTTGGTTGTTTCAGTGGCCCATTCGTCAACTAGTACTCCTTGTATGTATGTGAGGAACATCATCGCTTTGATGTATGGAACTTTCATGCTGTGATTGGCAGCGTTGACTCCTGCGAATCACCTCCATTGTGATAGGAAGGCTTCGGCCTTGTCATGGTTCCTGGTGAATATCCTGGGTTCCTTGCCGAGGAACTTGTCGGTGTTGGGCAGGGGGTTGTTGAAGTTTAGGGGTAGGCCTCATCCTCCGCTGCCTTCGTCATTGTCTCCTGGGTCCCCCCCATTGTGATCTTCCAGGTCTCCTCCAGGTGGTGGTCCGTTTCTTCTTTCTTGGGGGTAGGTTGCGCAAATAGTGTGGTTCTAGCTGCAATTTGTGTGATGGTTTCTGACATGGTAGGGATAGACTCAGCGATTAACTCCAAGTGTTCTTCTTCTTGCTGGTCCTTGATGATGTGGATGTCTTCTGGATTACTGGTGAGGGACAGGGATGGTGCTGGTGTTTTGGGCGTTGGGGAGTGAGCGGGTTCTTCTTCCTGTCCGTCTATCAATCCCCACTGGTCTCTTGTGACTATGTTGTTATATAGGATGTCAAGGTTAAGGTCTTTGCTGGCTGGTCTGACGACTTGGTATTTGTTGTGTATGTTGTCCCAGCGTATTTCGGTCCAACAGGTGTTTTCGAAATTGAATTCTACTGTGATGATCTGAGTGATGTTCCACTTGTCAACGTAGTAAGTGACGTAGCCTGGGTCCTCTGTGTTGTCCTTCCAAAAAGCTGTTTCTAAGTATTGTTTGGGTACGTTGCGTTCTCCTCTTCTGTCAATGTGATAAGATCTGAAGGGGACCCAGTAGTCTCTTGGTGTTCTAGGATTGGCCACGATGGAGATCTTGGTCTTAATGTAACGTCTACCACGGACATTTGCCTGACTTAGGCGTTTTGCGGTGCGACGATCCTAGAAAGATAGAAGTTCCTGTTTGTGGGAGTAGTAGGGTGATGAGTGGGATGAGGGAACAGACGGTCCTCTGGTCCTGCTTGGTATCCGTGAAGATCATCTCCCTGTTGTAATCCAATGGGAGGGATGGTAGTAACTCTGAGCTCGTCCCAAGAGTTGTGGTCGAGGACGTAGAAGATGGAGAAGTGGCGCACCACACGTTCATTGCGATAAAGGAATACTCTGTGATAGGTTGCATCCAAAGGATAGTCCACTGCCTAGAGAGGGACTCAGGATAAGTCACAGGGATCCCTGGTCTAAAGGGATATGCCGGACGACTCACTTAAAGGGACGGATTCCCCTTAGTTTAGATGAAGAAGAATGGTGGTATTGAAGAAGACCAAGATACCATTCTTGGTCCTCACAGGCGAACTACTTATACAGGTACGCGTGGGCTTTCAAGCGCCATTTCAAGTACTACTAGCCAATAGCGTAAGTAGAGCAAACCCTAGTACAGCTATCCTAGTAGTGAGTCATGATCCGAGCCGTATTGTACGCAATCACATGCACCGGAGCTTACCTGGCTGACTGATCCTACTAAGTCCATGACGATTGCTGACGTGGGTGTCATACCCTTGTACGTCAGTGTCCACTTCCGGGCTGAAACACTCTGTTAGTCCGAACCGTAACACAAGGTTCATGTCACTGTCAATATCACAACTGCAGTAGGAAATGAGAGCTCCATGGCAACGCACCTAGTCTCAACTGAGTCAATGCCCACTCCAGGTCCATTGCATCTTGGCGGCATCAACGATCACTCCCCATTGGCCACACAGCCAAGCGTAACAGGGCAGAGCACACTGCAACGACCGCCGCCCTCACGCATATGTATCCTTCTTGATTGCATCGCGGATTTGAGGGTGCCGACGTTGACGGAGTTGCTATGGCTCATGGACAAACACGACCTGGCGATTGGCCTGAAATATGTTGACCTAGAGGAAGAATTCACGGACCTTGGTATTATGGACTCTGTGATCCTGCACTCACTTCTAATGCCCATCCTTGTGTCATTTGGGGACCTTGACCACAATCTTGCCCGCCGTCTCCACCGATTTTGTTTTGACCTTTTCATCCCACTTGGCCTAGTGGATCAAAAGATTAGTTGGCACGTAGCCAGGGAAGTACTTGAACTATCCGAATATGACATAGAGATTCACCACATCAAAGGCACAGCCAACAGACGAGCGGACGCCCTGTCTAGAAGGCCAGACTACGATCAAGGAGAACACGACAATGAACAGGTCACCATCCTACCCGACCATATCTTTGTCAGAGCAGCAGAAGTCAATACCACTAGCAACCCAACACGTACAAACCCAACAATTGAGGTAGCAGTAATGCAACCAACCAATCCAGTGTACACTCGAGACGAAGGAACACTACGAAGATGGGTAGACCCCCACCAACTCAAGAAAATCGAAGGCACCTGGTACAAAGAAGGACACTGCATAGTCACTGGAGACCAACACAAGTGAACACGCATACTCCAAGCACATCACGACACTCTAGCTCATGGACACCCTGGCATTAACTGAACGATTAAGCTAGTAGAAAGGTACTGCTGGTGGCCAGGAATATGACAAGAGGCACAAGATTACATCAAAGGATGCGTGGACTGTCAACAGATCAAGGTCAACAACCGCCCAACACACGCACCATTACAACCAATATCCCCAAAACCAGAAGCAGCCCCGTTCGAGACCATAGCGTTGGACTTCATCACGAAACTACCCCTGTCAAAAGGCTGTGACTCCATACTAACAATCACAGACCATGACTGTTCCAAAGCGGCAATATTCATCCCATGCCTAGAAGAAATAAGCGCAGAAGGGACTGCGGCCCTGTATGTGACACACGTCTTTCCCTGATTCAGACTGCCAGCACGCATTATTAGCGATCAAGACCCACAGTTCGCATCCAAGCTTACCCGCAAACTATGCCAAATCCTTGGGATAGAGCAGAACATCTTGACAGCCTATCACCCAAGAACAGATGGACAGTCCAAATGTACCAACCAATGGCTAGAACAATACCTAAGATTCTGGGTCAACGAGAGACAAGACAACTGGACGCACTACCTACCAATGGCAGAATTCACACACAACAACTGGCCTAATGAATCCACCAGGGAGTCCCCCTTTAATGTCCTCATGGGGTATAACCCACACGCTGATTGGATTGATCGGCCATCCCCTATCCCACAGGTAGCGCTGCACATCAAACAATTCAGAAAGACTAGAGCTCGTGCCCAAGAACTGATGATCAAAGCCCAGCAGGGGTGGATCAAGCACAAAGATATGCCCAAATACCAGATTGGGGACCTTGTATGGCTCGAAGGGCGCCACCTACGTACCAATCAGCCACCCACAAAGCTTGCACCCAGAAGACATGGCCCATTCAAGGTTGTTCAGGTGATGTCCACCATCAACTACTGTCTTGAACTTCCCACACAGTGGAGCATCTAGTGTTTTAAAGTCCAGTCCGGACCGGTTTTTTTACCTAATTTGGGTAAGACCAGGACCGCAACCAGTCCATGATTTCTCAGCCCGACTAAAAAACTGGACCGGACTGTGTGAGACCAGTCTATGTCGGTTGGGTTGCGGTCTGTGGACTGGTCTTAACCAGTCTCTTCGACAACCGGTCTACAGCTGGTCTTCAACTGGTCTTTGGCCAGTCTACAACCAGTCTACACTGGTCTACAACAAGAATAATCCAATATATTTCTTCTATAGCTACAAGATTACATTCAAGTTCTATCTATCTATCTCAACCGTGTCATAGCACCATACCGCCGTGGCGCTGTCTGAGCGTGACAGCGCTGCATCGGAGTCGCAGGGCCAGGACGCTGTGTCGGAGTCGCAGGGCCAGGGCACCGAATCAGTGTTGTGTCATGTTATGTCGTGTTGCAGCGCCAGGGCGCCATGTCCGTGTTGTGGCGTGACAGCGCTGTGTCGTGTTGCAGTGCCAGGGCACCATGTTGCTGCAGCACCATGTCAGTGTTGTGGCGTGACAGCGCCGTGTCCGTGTCGCAGCATCCAGACACCGTGTTGCTGCGGCACCGCGTTGGTGTCAGTTGCCACTATTCCGCAAAGTGTTACGTCCCATAAAAGGAAGGTGCCAAGCAAGTCACGTTGTTGGATTCCAAAACGAGAACATCACTCCAATTAGCATTCGAACTCAGATGGGAGAACTTTCCTTTAGTCAGTGTACATAAACTTGTTTTGTTTTTGTTGTTAAGTTAACTTATGTTTAAAACAAGAATTTTAGTTTATTGTTATTAGGTAACTACTTTACATGGATTTTTCTAAGTCGATCTACTCGCGCGGGGGTGCCCGCCGTTCGCGCGCGCAGCCTCGCCCCGGCTTCGCTTCGCCTCGTTCACAACACCCTCGCCTTTCACTTTCGCACCCACGCTCCAATGTGCCCACCCTTCCGTTCATGCGCGGCTCCCCCGCCTGGGTTGCGCTCCGCTCCGCCCTGCCTCGCCTGCGCGCAACTCCTCCGCTCTCCGCTCGCGCTTGTCCCTCATTCCGTGTACCCCCTCACGTGCGTGCAGCCCTCCCCTTTGCAGGCACCTCTTCTCTGGGTGCGGCGTGAAACCCGGGAGGGCTGGGGTACCGTGCGGAGGGGGCTGGGCTGGGCGCACCGACCCTCTTATCCCCAGGGGTACGCAGGCATGGCGGGGTGCGTAAAAGCCAGAGGAGGGGTGGAGGGGGTGGACGTGCCGACCCTCCCCCTTGCATGCGTGGGCGGCTGGGCTGGCGTGGCCCGCGCCAAGGAGGACTGGGCTGTGCGCGCTGTCCCTCCCCTTGCGCACGTGGGCGGGGCTGGACACGCCGTCCTCTTGCGTACGCGGGCAGGGCGGGGCAGGGGTTGGGCTGGCGTGGCCCACGCGGAGGGGGTGGCGCACCGTCCCTCCTCTCGCTATGCGGGTGGGGCGGGGTGGGGCGGGGCGGGGCGCGTGGGGCTGGGCAGGCGTCACCTGCGCCGAAGGGGACTGGGGTGGGCACACTGTCCTCCGTGCACGGGCAGGGAAGGGCTGGGGCGACGTGGAGAGGTGGGGCGTGCCCCCGCGTGCCCCCTTTCCGCGCGTACAGGGTGGCGCGGCCAAGGGGGGAGGGGAGGGGCTGGGGTGACGTACCCTTATGCGCACCCTTTCCGCACGAACGGGGCGGCACGGACAGGGGAGTGGCAACGTGTCCTCCTTCTGCACAGACAAGGCGGATGTTGGGGGGGAGGGAGGGGCTGGGGGGCGGCGGGCCCGCGCGCCCCTCATCTGCGTGCGAATGGGGCAGCGGCGGTCAATGTGGGGGAAGGAAGGGGTGGGTGCGACTTACCCTCGTGTGCCCCCGTTTCGCACAAATAGGGCGGTGCGGACAGGGGGCAGCTCCCGTGAGCTCCCTCTCTGCGTGTGAATGGGCCGGCGCGCTGCATCCACTTTTCGACGCGAGTGGGGCAGGCGAGGGGAGGGGAGCGGGAGGAGAGGAGGAGAGGAGGGAGGTGTAGGCAGGTGGGCGTCCTACGCTCGCACACCCAATTCTGTACGAATTGGCATGCAACAGGGCAAGGGGGATAAGTGGGAAGGGTCCATTTACTGTCCAGTTCTGGACCCTGTGGCGGAAGCGAGGCGTGCCTGCCACGTACGCCAACGTGGCAGTAGGCTCTGCACAGTGCAAAGGGCATAGGACGCCCACCCGCCTACACCTCCCTCCTCTCCTCTCCTCCCGCTCCCCTCCCCTCGCCTACCCCACTCGTGTCGAAAAGTGGACGCAGCACACCGGCCCGTTCGCACGCAGAGAGGGAGCTCACGGGAGCCGCCCCCTGTCTGCGCTGCCCTATTCGCGCGAAATGGGGGCACACAAGGGTAAGTCGCACCCACCCCTTCCTTCCCCCACATTGACCGCCGCCGCCCCATTCGCATGCAGATGAGGGGCGTGCGGGCCCTTCCCCGTGTCTGACCGACCCACCACGTTCGCGCGGGCCCGCCGCCCCCCGGCCCCTCCCTCCCCCCAACATCCGCCTTGTCTGCACGGAAGGAGGACACGTCACCGCTCCCCTGTCCGCACCGCCCCGTTCGTGCGGAAAGGGTGCGCATGAGGGTACGTCGCCCCGGCCCCTCCCCTCCCCCCTTGGCCGCGCCACCCTGCACGTGCGGAAAGGGGGCACGCGGGGGCACGCCCCACCTCTCCACGTCGCCCCGGCCCCTCCCTGCCTGCGCACGGAGGACAGTGTGCCCACCCCAGTCCCCTTCGGTGCAGGTGACACCTGCCCAGCCCCACGCGCCCTGCCCCACCCCACCCCACCCACATAGCGAGAGGAGGGACGGTGCGCCACCCCCTCCGTGTGGGCCACGCCAGCCCAACCCCGCCCCGCCCTGCCTGCGTACGCAAGAGGACGGCGCGTCTAGCCCCGCCCACGCGCGCAAGGGGAGGGACAGCGCGCACAGCCCAGTCCTCCTCGGCGCGGGCCACACCAGCCCAGCCGCCCGCGCACGCAAGGGGGAGGGTCGGCGTGTCCACCCCCTCCACCCCCTCCTCCGGCTTTTACACACCCCGCCACACCCGCGTACCCCCGGGGATAAGAGGGTCGGTGCGTCCAGCCCAGCCCCCTCCACGCGGTACCCCAGCCCTCCCGGGTTTCACGCCGCACCCAGAGAAGAGGTGCCTGCAAAGGGGAGGGCCACACGCACGTGAGGGGGTACACGGAACGAGGGACGAGCGCGAGCGGAGAGCGGAGGAGTCGCACGCAAACGAGGCGGGGCGGAGTGGAGCGCAACCCAGGTGGGGGAGCCACGCATGAATGGAAGGGTGGGCACATCAGAGCGTGGGTGCGAAAGTGAAAGGCGAGGGTGTTGTGAACGAGGCGAAGCGAAGCCGGGGCGAGGCTGCGCGCGCGAACGGCGGGCACCCCCGTGCGAGTAGTGTTGCGCAGCAATGCACGCAGCTAACAGGAATGGTGTTCTCACCTTTGAGTAGGTTGAGAGACTATAGCGGTGGAGAGGGCGCACAAGTGAGTAAGAGAGTGAATGTCTATTCGCCTCCCTCCCCATGGGAGGATATTTATACTCTATGGTCCTACCCTGACCATTTGCGTAAAAGTGATGAGTACAGGCGTCCACAATATCGCGTTTTTACACACGCCTGATGTAAACTACCACTTCGAGATAGCCATAGGGCTTCTCCTTCTCAGAGGGCGTATTGCGCCCGCTATAGTACGTATCCTGACTACCGTAATAGGAAACTATACTATCATAGTGTCGTAACTGCTATAGATAAGGTCCTTACGTACTTATCTCGTTCCAACACTCCCCCTTGCTTAGTGCAGCTAGTTAAAGCGCATCTTAAGCAAATAGCAGCGTCCTCACAAGCCTGAGCTAGAGTGAGGGTTGCATAAGAGTCGATGAGAGAGGAGACACTGTCTCTAACTCGTCTCATCAGATTGTGAATGCTATCATCAATGATGTTGGCCAACTTGTGGCCCCGTCAGGGTCAGGACATACAAACTCCCTTCTAGGAGTCCGATGAAGGGCTTAGAGTCAGGTGTCTGCTACGAAAGCGACATCGCACCATGTCTTAGGAGAGTGCTCATGAAGTTCTTCTTCTCAAAGAAGAACCGATGGACGCGGAGGTCATAGAGAAACATATGTTCCTCCAGAGGAAGCGGTGTACAGCGATGTACATGGGACACAAAAGTCCCTTCACGCTTTCCTTCACGAGTTACCATCAGAGATCTCCATCACGGATCTCCATCTCGGACGTGGTGTTTATGTGTGGCGATGAGCCAAACTCTAGCCCTAGCTGTTCCCTGAATTTAAGGAACTTAATGTGACCCAGATTCTTAGTAAAAAGATCGGTGGGGTTCTCAGCTCCTTCAATGAAGAACAATTCTATCTTCTTTTCACGGATCACATCACAAATGTAATGGTGACGTAGATCAATATGTTTGATCCGTTTTTCCTGAACAGGATTAGAAGATAAGAATATGGAGCCTTGATTATCTCCGCATAATGGAATAGGTCCGAGGTTTATTCCAAGCTCACTGAAGAGCAAGCGAATCCAGACCAATTGTCTGCTTGTATCACACAGCGACATGTATTCTGCTTCAGTGGACGAGAGCGCGATAGACTTCTGCGCTCTTGAGTTCCAGCAGAACACTCCATTAGCCATCTTTACTAAGTAGCCCGTAGTGGACTTTCTGGTGATTGGGTCAGAAGCCCAATCAGAATCTGCATATGCTATTATACCACCATCACTTTTGCCATCAAAGACTAGAGCGTAGTTTGAGGTACCAAGTAAGTAGCGGCAAATGTAAAGTGCACGCTTCATGTGGTCCTCAGTGGGGTTGGCAGCAAACTGTGCCATTTTTGTAACAGCATAGGCAATATCTGGTCGCGTACCAATCATAATGTATAGGAGGGATCCTATCACTTGTTGGTATGACGCGCGGAGCACTGGGGTCGCAGTACCCTTATTAGGGGTTGGATGATACCCTTCCGGTAGTGGGGTAGGGACTGATTTGGCGTTAATCAGATTAAAACGCTGCAGCACTTTCTGAAGGTAATCCTGCTGATCTATCAGGATTCTACCCTTAGAGCGTAGTATGTGCATGCGTAGAAACTCTTTGGTATCACCCAAGTCTCTGCATTCCCATATCTCCATAAAGCGTTGTTTCAGGGATGCTATGTCCTTTTTACTTCTTCCAAGGAAGAGGACGTCATCGACATAAACAATAACTACAATTGTTTTGTTTTCATTCACAAACAGACCTGAGTCTGATTGAAGTCATGTGCAGCTAAGAGAGCTCATAGACTTATCCAGCGCTCTCCACCAAGCGAGTGCAGCTTGTTTAAGTCCGTAAATAGCTTTCCTAAGGCGCATGACTTTGTTTTGTTGGCTAGGGTCTTTAAACCCTTCAGGTTGTTCCATGTAGAGTTCCTCATTGAGGTCTCCATACAGGAAGGCAGTTTTGACATCAAGTCCGGAGATGTGCCATTCCTTCAGCACTGTAAGCGCGAGCATCATCCGGACGGTCTCAAACCGTACCACTGGCAAGAATATTTCGTCATAGTCTATGCCTTCAACCTGAGAAAAGCCTTTGGCAACTAGCCTGGCTTTCTTTCGGCCATCCGACTTTAAGTCGAATACCCATCTATTCTTGATCACCCTTCTGCCTTTCGGCGGGTTAACAAGATCATAGACACTGCGTTTGCGAAGAGAGGCAAGCTCTTCTTTGCATGCATTACACCACTCCTCCTGGGGTTCACTTGGCATGTTAAGAATGTCCCGATAGGTCCATTCGCGAATATTAGAGGTATCAGGTGACTCTAGATCCAATGGTGAAACTGCTTTGGCAAGCAGAAGATCTAGAAATTTGACTCCCCCTTCCTGAGCTAGGCGGATCAGAAGTTGCTGATCTACTTCGTCTGAATCATGTGGATTATCACTCTGTGCACTGGAAGAATCAGAATCGGCTGGGTCAGGATCATCACCTGAGGCCATCTGATCCGGACGCAGACGCTGCTGGGAGCTACCCTGCTGCGGCTGTGTCAACTGTCGCCATGTGCAAGTCCGCGCAATGTCTCAAATAATCGTAGTAGGAGGCCTATCTCCATAGACATTATCAGGATGAGTAACTGGTTTCCTTATACGCCCCGATCTCCTAGGTTCACTAGGACCAGGTACTGGATGCGGGGGTAAAGGCGGAGGTAGCTGCGATCCAATCCCTCTAGTATGACTACTAGGAGGGGGTCCAGCGGCCGGCTGGGGAGTGCTTCTCCCTTTTTTGATAGGAGGCTCAGGTGGTAGGTCGTCATCATCACCAGGAGTGGTATCGTCTTTAGACAGCTCATCAGGAACTGTTTCATCTAACTGAGTTACACCACGGGGCTCTCGTCTAGAATTGTCCTTAGGACATCTAGGGAACAGAGCTTCATCGAAGAGTGCCTTGTCTGAGTAGAACAAGGTATTCGGTGTGCGCATGAAGACATCAGCCTTCATTCCAGCTCCTCTACCAAGGTAGATCATCAGCTCGCTTTTGGGAGAAAGTTTATTCACCCGGCGAGCTTCTGGAATATGCACATAAGCACCGCACCCGAACACTCTAAGATGGGATATATCAGGGACTTCATTGTGTAATAGTTTGTAAGGAGTCTGCCATTGTAGGCGACTTATGGGGGTTCTATTGTAACAATGTACAGCGTGTTGGACCGCAAATTCCCACCAACTCTGTGGTAAACAAGCATCAAGGCGCATAGCCTGAGCTTTGTCCATAATAGTGCGCATGAAGCGCTCAGTGCGCCCATTCTGCTGTGGTGTATGTGGCGCAGACTGTAGCACTGTAATGCCAGCATCCTTAAGCTGCTTTAGGAAGGCATCCGATTTGTATTCACCGCCGGCATCGGACATCCATTCTTTTATGGTAGCACTAAACTGATTTTTAATTAGCGCAAGCCACTGCTTTAAAGCAGTAATAGCGGAGGCTTTATCCCGTAAAAGAGTGATCCAAGCAAACGAAGTATAGTCGTCGTCGAAGACGATAAAATACTTGTATTTGTGGTATGACGGTATAGGGAAGCTTTTCAAATCAGAATGAATCCGATCGAAAGAGGCTTTAGCCCTTGTATCAGATGGAGGATGCGAGGCAGCAGGCATTTTGCCTTGCGCACAACCAGGACATATTACATCAGAGGCGGGAATGGTAATCCCTTCTGGAAAGCCCTTAGTGTTTTCCTTAGCTCGTCTTAGAACCTCTTTAGATGGGTGACCGAGGCGACGATGCATAAGGTCATAGTCTACGTTTAGTAACGCAGACTGGTTCGCAATAAGCGACTCAGTTAGAGTAGATATAGAGGCATCTAGCCAATATAATGATTGTCCGTGAAGAAGGGGTTTACATTGGACAATTTTTTTGTTTTTATGTAGCAAGTTAATATGCTGCGAATTCCCCAAAACGCACAAACCTTGCTGTAAGAAGACTCCCATAGATAGAAGACGCGTGCTCATAGAAGGGATGTATAGAACCGGATATACCCGTGTGGTAACGAGTTTGTCTGCGATGTAATGCTCAAGCAAGACAGTTCCAGTTCCTTCAACATATAGTGTATGAGCTGCTGTCTTTACAGGAATCCTGTTAGACTTAGCAGTTGGCTTATAGTCGATGAAGTCACTAAGTTTATTAGTGAAATGTGCTGATGCTCCTGAGTCAAGGAGCCACATATATTGAGTGCGCTTCAAGCATTCTGCACATTGACTGAAGTACTCATTATGCTCACACTCAAAAGAATCGAGAAGAGCGCTGCAATTTGTGTACAAATCGAGAGACTTCGGTACTATTACATGCGATGCCCGTAGATATACGTAACTGTTACAATTGGAACTTGCCCCACTTAGACTTTTTGGGGGCAGGGCTAATACTGCAACGTTATCAGCATGTGATGCGCAAAGCAAAGAGAAGACATACTCTTCTTCATCGTTAGATCCCCAATCAAGGATCTCTGTGTCCGGTCCGGTCAAGAATGACTCCGGTGTCAGCGAGCGGCCAGAAGCGGCCGGAGAGATAAGGGTGCCAAAACGGGGATCCGTTGGCAAACCGTTATTGTATAGGTACTGTTGGTTGCTACGCCAAATCCGTTTGATTTGTTCGTTAGAACGTGATCGAGGGATGTGAGGGAAACGGCTTTCGCCGGTAGTAGCCCACCTGACTGTTGCTTCAACAATCGAAGCCGGATTAACGTAAGGAGGCGTGGGGGCGCGGTTTTCTTTATCAGAACCCCCATCGCTTATCGTTAGATCCGTCAAGTCAAGTTGGAGAGCATTAGAATGCTCACCGAATATCTCCGTATCATCTAACCCGTCAAGGTTCATGATCGACTGTGCGCTGCCCGAAGGCTGCTGCGACATGTCGATGTTGATGTTGGAGTCGTACTCCTCATCCATGAACCGATTAATCCAGGGACGCATCTGCGCGTCAATATTGGCAAAGCGCTGCTCGAGCGTCTTTACGGTCTGGACTGTAGTGGGTACATCCAGCCATTCAGCGAGCGTCAATGCCTTATTGACGGAGGGAAAGAAGCCAGAAGTCCTCTGTGGTGAAGAGGATTCGACTTCGGTGCATGTGGAGACACCAGATTAGTGTTTCGGCAGCTCCGACTAATTCGCAGCTATAGCCGAAGCCATAGCCGGCGGCAAACCCCGCCGAGCCGAGCTGCATGTGATCAAGCTGGCACATTTCGCTGGCTCTGATTGGGCCAGCTAATTCTGGCTAACCTTACTAAGCTGGCTACAGCAGACGCCATTCAGACCGCCGTTCGTTGCATCTCCCCCACTGCCTGCAACCATGGTATCTCATTCTGCCATTTCGGAGTTGGTGTTCCCTGCATTTTGATAACATGTTGTCACCTGATCAGTCTGGCTCTGCTCCCCCCCTGGCTTGGTTCTCTGATATTGGACAAAGGAGACAACACTGCGAAAGTTTGTCTTCTATGGGTTCTGTAACGCCGCCACTGGCGTGAGTCCGACTTGGACAGCGAAAGGGCGTTGACTACTCAGCGTGAGGACCTAAGTCAGGTCAATTCGGATACACGGCTCCTTGGATGCACGTGATCTCTACGAGCACTAGGGCTAAGTCCACTAGGCGTAATCGATGCGCGACTTGCTCTATAAGAGTCAAGCGAAAGAGAAGGCAAGCGATGGAGAAGAGAGAGAGAAGGAAGAAGGCGATGGCTATTGAAGAAGACCAGAATGGCGTATTCTGGTCTTTGTCCTCCTCTACTTATACATGAGGGGTATGGCTTTAAAGCTCCCCGTGAATCTTGTACTACTAGTGGCGTAAATAGCTCGAACCCTATTATTGCTATCCTAGTAATGAGTCATGCCACATCGGCATGTGATATCGTGCTAACGAATACGAGAAGTCCATGACCTATTACGACTTACTAAGGGAGTCATCACCGCGTAGTAAGCGTCCACTTCCGCAACCGTAACATCACCCCCTTTTCAGCTGCGACGCCCACGGCGCCGAGTAGGTCCGATACCTCCCATCCAGCCTTCCTGCACCTCCGTAATGCGATCCCACGTGTTGGCCATCTCAAGCCGGAACTTGGAGCGGGTTAGCTCCCCCTGTACCCCCCCCAGCGCCTGTGCCAAGGCGTGGAGGCGCTGCTCCATCCTCTCCGCCTCGTGCTTGTACGCCCGGTAGCGAGTCAGCTCCGCCTTGAGACCCGTGTCCTTGAGCTCGTTGACGGCGCGGTCGACGCGGTGCTGGTTGCTGTGTCCGCCAACGAAGGCGTACATGTCTTCCGGCCGGTAGTGGGGCTTCCCCGCTTCCCGTACTTGCGGTTCGGCGTAGAGGGGCCAGGTGTATACCTTCTCGCTGTCGGCTAGGAGGGCGAGCACCTGGGGGTCCGGCCCCATGATAACTTGAATGAAGGTCGCTTGACGCGTGACCCCCTGTGTGTCGGTGATGGGATAGTGGACGAAATCTTCGCCCCGGTTGTGTTTGTAGCCATGGGGTGGCTGTCCCCCGTTGCCGCCTCCCAGGAAGCGCAGGCGGACTGCGGGGTGCGGTGCGTCCTCGGCGTCGACTTGCACGTCGCCTCGGAAGAGGGGGCGTCCCATCGTGTCGCATGCGAACGGGGTCTCCCGGGGGTCGTCAGAGTCGGTGGCGGTGATGATGAAAGGCTGCTCAGCTGGGTAGTACTCTCGCAGCGCGCCTTCTACGGCTTCGTACACTGCGCTCTCAGCATCGCGGTGAACCACTGGCGCCGCGTGAGGAGCCTCGTTCTCCTTGTCGCTGCCATCGATAGTTGATGATCGCGCCACTCGGCGGCCTCGTACCGCCAGTTGCGCTGGGCCATCCACGCCTCGTACTTCAGCGTCGCGTCCGTCTTGCTCGGCTTCCTCCCGAACCTCGATACGTACGGGGAGGGGTTCGGGCGATGCGTCGTCGAGACCGCCTCCGACAATTGCGCGAAGCTGGCGCACTTCGTCGGCGGAGTAGGGGACGGTGGAGACTCGTCGTCCTTCGTGGTCGAAGAGCCAGTAGGTGGCTGGTTCTTCGGGGTCGTCGACGTTCTCGATGGCGGTGGCATTGGCGAGCGCGGTGACGAGCTCTTGGTGGGTGAGGGAGTCGACTCCGTGGGCAGAGAGAGAGGAGGCAATGGTGGAAGCGGGAAGAGACATTGTTGAGTGAGTGGGAATGCCAGTGTGGGGGAATGAGGTCGACTTAGCGTCGATGCTCGTGCTTATAACCCCCCTCACTGCACTTTCATACTCCGCTATGGCCTTGTCCGCGAATATGTCGGCTTTGTTGACCCACTGGTTGTCCGAGTCGGAGTATCCCTTCCATTTCACGAGGTACTGGAGCTTTTTGTTCCGGCCGAATCGCCGCGAGTCTAGAATTCGTTCAATTTCATATTCCTCCTCGCCGTCCACTAGATCCGGTGGGGGTCGCGTGAAGTTTTCACCGTGCATGGGCGTCTCGCGATAGGGCGTGAGTAAATCGATGTGAAATACGGGGTGAATACTCCACTGTGTGGGAAGTTCAAGCCGGTAGTTGACGGGCGATAGTACCTGAGTGATCCGGAATGGTCCGTGTCTCCGCGCGGCGAGCTTGGCAGTGGGTTGATTGGTGCGGAGGTGTCGTCCTTCTAACCAAACCCGGTCTCCTTCCTGATAACGGGGTGTGGTTCGGTGTTTGATCCATAGCGCCTGGGCCTTTTTGATCAGTGCCTGGGCGTCGCTCCGTGCTTCTCGGAATTGTTGAAGTCTCGTGAGCACCTGAGGGATAGGGGATGGCTTATCGGTCCAATCAGCGCGCGGGTCATATCCCATCATTAGGGCAAAGGGGGACTTCCGGGTGGCTTCGTGGGGCCAGCTATTGTGAGCGAATTCCACCATAGGGAGGAAGTGCGCCCAGTTGTCTTGACGTTCGTTGGCCCAGAATCGGAGATATTGTTCGAGCCATTGATTGGTTCTTTCCGATTGCCCGTCGGTACGTGGGTGGTAGGCCGTTGAAATGTTTTGATAGATCCCTAAGATCCGGCATAATTCCCTCGTAAACTTGGAGGCGAATCGAGGGTCTCGGTCACTGATGATTTTGGAGGGGAGTCCGAATCGTCGGAACACGTGTGTGACGTAGAGTGCCGCCGTCCCTTCGGCCGTGATTTCTTCTACACATGGGATGAAGATCGAAGCTTTGGTGCAGTCGTGATCTGTGACTGTGAGGATTGAATCGTGTCCTTGGGAGATTGGTAGTTTAGTGATAAAGTCCAGGGCTATGGTTTCGAATGGCTTAGCTTCGGGGGTTGGTGTGATTGGTGACAATGGCGCTTTGGTGGGTCGATTGTTGACTTTGTGGCGTTGGCAATCGGCGCATCCTTGGACGTACTCAGTTATGTGTTCCAACATGCATGGCCACCAGTAGTGACGCTCCACGATTCGGGCGGTGCGTTTAATGCCTGGGTGTCCATAGATCGGGGGGTCGTGGTGATTCCGAATGATGAGGCGAATGTCGTCCCTTTCTCCCGTGATGACCCGTGCTCCTTGTCTATACCAAACGCCGTCGATATTCTTGAGTTTGTGTGAATCCACCCATGGGCGTATTCTAGCTTCATCCTGGTGGTGATTTTCAGGTAGTTGGGTGGTCATATTGCGTATGAATACGGTGTCGGGGAGGACGGTGACTCCTTCGTTGTCTTGGTCGCCTTTGTCGTAGTCGGGTCGTCTTGACAGTGCGTCGGCGCGTCCGTTGTTTGTCCCTTTAATGTGGTGGATCTCGAAGTCGTATTCCATTAGTTCAAGTACCTCTCTGGCGACTCGGCGACTTATCTTCTGGGGTGACTTCCAGTGCGTGAGGTTCAGGTGATCTGAGAATATCTTGACCTTGTGCGGGGATCCTGCTAGGTAGGGTCGCCAGTGCCGTAGGGCTTTGACGATTGCCAGGAGTTCTAGGTCGTAGATATCGTAGTTGCGTTCTGCTTCGTTGAGTGTGGCTGAGTAGTAGCCTATCGGGTGTCGTTTCCCGTCGTTTTTCTTTTGTAGCAGTACGGCGCCCACGGCGTATCCTGATGCATCTACTTCCAGTTCGAACTGATCGGTAAGGGTGGGGTGCGCTAGGACGGGTTCTGTGGTTACGAGGTCTTTCAGCTTCTGGAAGGCCGTTTCTTCGTCTTGTCCCCAGGTCCATTCCGTGTCCTTCCGCGTGAGTCTGTTTAGGGCTCGAGCGTGTGATGCGAATCCGCGGATGAAGAGGCGGTAAAAATTGCAGAAGCCCAAGAAGGAGCGTACGTCACGTACTTTCGTGGGGCGGGGCCAGTCGCGTATGCCCGAGATTTTTACCGGGTCCATGCGTGTCACCCCCTTTTCAAGGATGACCCCCAGGTAATCCATCCGCGGTTGGTGGAACAGACACTTTTCTGGCTTGAAGTAAAGGTCGTGATCTAGGGCGACTTGCAGGACGTCACTGACAGCCGCAATATGAGCGGCCATGCCCGCGTTTTCGTGGGTGGCTATGCCGATGTCGTCCATGTAGACGCGGATGATTGTGCCCAGCAGTGTGTGTTTGGCGATAATGGGGGCCAGGATGAAGTCCATCATGGCTTGGAAGGTCGCCGGTGAGTTGGTAAGGCCGAAGTACATCACTAAGGGTTCATAGAGGCCATAGCGTGTCTTGAAAGCGGCCTTCGGTTCGTCTCCTTCCTTCACCCGTATGTTGTTGTACCCCCATCGTACGTCAAGTTTGGTGTAGATGTGGCCGTTCCCAAGGTCGTTGATGAGTTCCGCTATAAGGGGTAGAGGGTATTGGTTGCGAATGGTGCATGCGTTGATTTTTCGGTAATCTTGGACGGGGCGAAGTTTTCCATCCTTCTTTTTGATGAAAAAGAACGACGAGGCGTAGGGGGATTTCGAGGGTCGAATATATCCCATTTTGAGCTGTTCCTCGAGCCAGGTTTTCAACTGGCCGTCTTCTTCTTGCGTCATGGGGTATACCTTGCAGTCGATTGATGCCGGCGTGCCGGGTTTGAAGTCGATGGCGTGGTCCCAGGGTCTTGACGGTGGGAATCGGTGTGAGGCTTCTTCGTTGAAGATCTTCGCGAATCGTTGGTATGGTTCGGGTATTACCACCGGTGCTGCTGGTTTCTTAGCCTCGATTGCTAGTTCGGTAGCTGTGGTACGTAACTGGCATGCATCTTCTAATTCTTGTATCGCGTCTTCTCGTTCTTTTTGGGTGAAGGTGGCGGCTAGCACGGTTTGTGACTCCGTAGGGTTGATGGATCGCAGTACTACAGGTAGGGCGTCCTCATGTATGGTAGCATGCTTCCAGCTGATGGTGGGTTCGCATGCTGCTAACCAGGGGTATCCGAGTACTAATTCTTCGTTTCCTATGTCGGTGACTAGGAAGCGCATAGTTCTGTGGATTCCCGTTGTTTCTACGTCGAGATCAATGAAGTGGGTGATGGACCCAGCTTTATTCTCCGTATTGTCGATGTTCCATATCCTTTTTGGACGATCCAGTGGTTGTAGTCCTAAACCCATTCGTTTTGCGAACGAGGGTCTTATGAAATTGTCGGTGGCTCCGGAGTCTACGAGCCCTTTTATGTCGGCCATGGAGTAACTTGTACGAATCGAGACTGGGATTCTAAGCGAACGGAAGCGAGTCATGATTACAGAGTTACAATTAATTGCCCTCACCCAGGCCGATGGGTTTAGGCGTCCTGAAAACCCTCCTGACTCCACAAGTCCTGGAAGATGATGTCTTTTACGTCGTCTGGTGCCGCTCTCACTCCTTCTATCCAACTCTGAGCTGCTTCTTGGGGGGTGGACGTATTCACCACTCGGGCGGTCGCCGCTTCTTGGCTGTGATAATCTGTCTCCGTGTACCTAGTTTGGTTCATCGGAGGCCTATTTTGCCGCTGTTGTCGACGTGGGGAGGTGCAATCTCGTGAGAAGTGACCCGGATTGTTACAGTTGTAACAAATAACTTCCCTCATGTTCCGCCTTTGTCCGCCTCCTCTGTTCTGACTTGCTCCTCCACGTGGTGTGAACGGGGGGTGACGTGACTGCGTCCCTCCGGTGAGTGTGTCTTCTGCTCCGGCGAGGCGGGCGCGGGAGCGGTCCGCCGAGGTATCCATGGCGTTTGGGTCGTAGCGAGGAGGTGGGTATCGAGGTGGGTTCCATGCATTTCCAAAACCTCGAGACGGTTGCGAGCGTGGCGGTGTTGCCCGCGTTGGGGTAGATAGGTTAAGTCGGGCGCGGAGGTGAATGTATTGCTTCTGGCGCCTCAAGGTTGCGGCTTTCCATTCGTCGAAGGTTACTGGGCTGTCGAGTTCATATACCTTGGTGAATAGCTTGCTCGGTAGTCCTGCCGTGAAGCGATCGATTGTTTGTCGGTCGTTTAGGCGGTAGTCGGCCTGTCTTGCCAGTTGTTCGAAGTTGGTGACATACGTGTCGATGTCGTCTCCAACCATTTTGATTCCTTTTGCCAGTGTTGCCTGGGCTTGTTCTTGCTCCAGGATGTTGGAGAAGCGGTCCGAAAAACCGGCTGTGAGGGTGTCCCATAGGAACTCGTCATACCTATCGCGGCCCGTTCTTAATTCGTTGTTGAGCCATCCCAGGAAGCTCAGCGTCCAGTTGCTGACCATTGGTCCTTTGACGAATCCGAGGAATAGTAAGCATCGTCGGTATACGTTCCGGAAGATTGGAGCGTCTGCGTTTAACCCCCAGTAAAGGTGCCATTGAGTTAGGAAAGACTCGTACAGTAGTCTGTCTCCCGTGAAGACGGTAGGTTTTTCTCCCTCGAGCTTTCCTTCGCCTGGTTGGGCTCCTCCTGGTGGTCCTCCTCCGGGCGGTCCTCCTCCGGGCGGTCCTCCTCCGGGCGGTCTTCCTCCGGGCGGTCCTCCTCCGGGCGGTCCTCCTCCGGGCGGTCCTCCTCCGGGTGGTCCTCCTCTCGGAGGTCCTCCTCCGAAGTCTCCCGGTCTTCCATAGGGTCGGTGAGGGGGTTGACTCCCTCCTGCTCCTGGCGGAGGGTCGGGATGATCCGGTCCTACTGCGCGAAATATCGCTGCTTCGTCGGCGTCCATTCTGTGGCCCGTGGATGGGTTGATAGGTAGGAGGATGGCATTAGCTTCCTCCCTGATACGTTGTACTTCTTCGGTTATAGCCGCTTCCTCCCGTGTGAGTGTGGTTGTGGCCATTTCTTCTATGGCGGGGGGTCGAATGTGGATAGTTTCGGGTTCGTGAATGTGAAGCGACTCAGCTGTTTGGATGACGTCCGCTACTTCGGGTTCGTCTTCTTCGTCTGTTTGACTGCTGTCTTCTCCGCTTGTTTCTGAGGGTGCGGGTGTTCTTGGCTCCGAGTTACCGGGTTCTTCTACTTGCCCGTCGATATGTCCCCACTGCTCTCTTGTGGGTAAGGTCCGGGAGTCGATGTCGCAATTATAGTTTCGACCTGCTGGTCGTACTACGTCCCACCGGTTGTCTATGGGGTTCCACGTAATTTCCACCCAGCACGTGTTATCGAAGTTGAACTCAACTGGTCGATATCGGGTTGGTCCCGATGCGAAGTCAACAAAATATCCGATGTCTCCTCGGTATTCCCTCCACCTGGCGGCTCCTAGGAACTGTGTGGGTACGTTGCGGTCTCCTCGTCTTTCGAGGGTGTAGGTTCTGAAGTTGGTCCAACGATCTCGAGTTGTGAACGCCACGGTTGAGAGATTCTGGTCTTAATGTAACGCCGCCACTGGCGTGAGTCCGACTTGGACAGCGAAAGGGCGTTGACTACTCAGCGTGAGGACCTAAGTCAGGTCAATTCGGATACACGGCTCCTTGGATGCACGTGATCTCTACGAGCACTAGGGCTAAGTCCACTAGGCGTAATCGATGCGCGACTTGCTCTATAAGAGTCAAGCGAAAGAGAAGGCAAGCGATGGAGAAGAGAGAGAGAAGGAAGAAGGCGATGGCTATTGAAGAAGACCAGAATGGCGTATTCTGGTCTTTGTCCTCCTCTACTTATACATGAGGGGTATGGCTTTAAAGCTCCCCGTGAATCTTGTACTACTAGTGGCGTAAATAGCTCGAACCCTATTATTGCTATCCTAGTAATGAGTCATGCCACATCGGCATGTGATATCGTGCTAACGAATACGAGAAGTCCATGACCTATTACGACTTACTAAGGGAGTCATCACCGCGTAGTAAGCGTCCACTTCCGCAACCGTAACAGGTTCCCTTACGAGATTTGGAGAACATTGATGTTGTGAGTGAGCCCATCGCTCATCTGGCATGCACAGCGTTGTACGTGCAGCCACTGCGCACAGGGGAACCACCCGTCATCCCTCGCGAGGTTGTCGGCCTTCATTAAGGATGTTTATCACAACTTTGGCGCGCCGCACGCACAACACGGCAAGCTGCTTGATCGCCTCCATGCCATCCAGCGTGACGAGCACCCAATCATCAACAGTGTCACCGCCGCGGTCTTCGATGCTGCGCTCAACTGACGTGATGAGTACATGGAGTACATTACGAACTATCCTATCGCTGAGTATCGCATCATTGACGAAATGGCGAACAATCCTACCTTCAAGGAATTTGTGGAGGTGTGTTCATGCACCATAAACTCCGTTCATGACGCGTGTATATTAAATTCTCCCTTAGCAATGCACGCAGCATCCAGATGCAAACCACCTGGACATGAAGAACTTTGTGAACCGGCCGATCCCACGTCTCGCGCGATATGAGCTGCTGCTCAAGGGCATCATGGAAGCCAGTCACGACGGCCACGAGGACCACAAGAGTATCCCGCAGGTCATTGAGGTGATCAATTCGCTACTGGAGGAAACGCAGCCAGGCGTCGCATCTGCGGAGCAAAAGGTCGAACTTTGGCGGTACAATGCCAATTTAGTGTTCAAACCTGGCGAGGCCGTGGTTAGTCCCGACTCGAAGTACAAAGGCGTTCTGTGAGACTCATGTCACTGTTTCTCGTGTAGGACATGGACCTATTAGCCAAGAACCGCTCACTCATACACGCCGGAAAGCTCTTATGCCAGCCGGATACTGGCTTCGAGTGGAGCGGGTGGAGCGAGCTGTTTGTTCTGCTGTTTGACAACTATTGTGAGTCAAAGTGGACGGGCGGGTACAGTTTATTGATAGCGTACAGTAATCATGACAAGGCCAAAGGAGAAGGACAGCATCACGAAATACAATGTTAACCGCCGGGTATGCATTCCTTCGCTTTTCTGCGCATATTCCCAAAGCTGACTCTTGTAATTTAGCCTATTCCTTTAGATCTGTTGACGCTTTCAAACTTCATCGATCCTCCCACGCGGCGCGGAACTGGGCTGCTACATGGCTTCGGTGGCAACAAGGGAGGAGGCGATACACAGGCAAACACGCCCGACGTCACCCCTGATACGGCGACGGACTCACGCGTTGTGTACCCGTGTGCACTATTCTGCACACCGGCCGACTTGGGGGGCTGTAAACTGTGTACACCAAATCTTCACAAGCGCGCTCGGAATGGAAGGAGAAACTTGAGGAGGCGATTGGGTTACGCAAGGTTGTACAGGAGTCGATCAGGGTTTTGAAGTTGAGACACTCAGCTCGGACACATTCGTCGTCCCGTCGATGCTTTCGCCGCCGACAAACCACTCGTGGAATGCAGAGAGCTCGTTTACGGGCAAGGTCACTTGTTCCGTACCATTCAGTAAGTTGATTTACTTGGAAATTGTGTACAAGAGTCTGATCTGTTTTCAGCTACCGTGGATGGATGTGCTCTTGTCGCAGTTGGTTGTGCGGAAGGTGTTTGGATTGGGTTCCGCCATGATTCTAGATGTGAGGATCGCGCTACTGTTATATCAAATCGTTGCTCATCCTCCTTTTGCAGCCATGCGCAGGGTGCTGCACCTGAAGATGGTCACACAATGCGCGATGCTTGAAGATTTCAGGATCTTCCTTGTGCTTGCCGACAAAGTAAGTTTTTTCTCTCTGCATTACCAAGATGATCTGATTGACGCTTGCTTGTTAGTCACTATTTGCATACCACACTGAAGCACTTGTACCCACATCTCCACAAAGCGCGAATACTACACAGACACCGCAGAAGCTCAACGGCTCAAAAGATGTACACTTCTTCAGTGTTGGGAGTCTCGGAGGACGGGCCCTTGTAATTTATATGAAGAAAAAAGGGGTATGGTTGTTGTTCTGTTATATCAGCTCCTGCGTCGATCTCACCAGGTCAACCAGTTGGACAGCGTCTTCCGCGTACTCGAGCCTGTTGTTGGCAAGATAAACGAGAAGGCTAAGGCTCCTGTGTTTCTGACTTCTCGATTTGGTCTGCAGCAACCCCGCTCGGAGTGGTTCCGCATTTACAGAGTACGTATATCCTCTCCCACGGCTTGGCAGGACCTTAAACACTATTTGACAGGATTTCTTCCTACCATCCGAGTCGTATGACCTCATCTTCTTGAAAGCCAGGATCGCCATCCTCTGTACGAAGGGTTTCGAAATCATGGACCTTTCCGAGTTAGTACACGCGTTAGTTGGCCTCGACCCCATGTGGCGCGACCCACTGCAACATCTGCCGGCCAAAACAGTTGTCTCCTTCACAGGTGTATACATATGTAGTCATTTGTTTGTCATGTCAGCATACTCTGTAGTTCTACCTTTGGTTCTACCTTCCCACATCCGCGTTGCGAACACTATCCTGTCTTCATCTACGCAGGGCCCTAACGCGATACAGCACCCACGGTTACCACGGGAACATCATTCATTAAAAGCATGCCCCCTTTCTGACATACACACAATTTTGCCGCTCTTCCTAAACCTTCCTTCGCCCTCCTCAACCTGCGGTGACACCCTGAATCGATTGACACAGCATGATAACAACTCGCATCCATAAGCTTCCATGAATGACGGCCCTTTGGGGCCATTGCGAATTGCTAGTTGTTATGAAACCTGCTGCCATCCGTGATCGGATTCACATATGCGGGCGGGGTTCAAAGTTTATGAACTCGCAGGCCCAGCCCAGGACGTAATTACTCAGCAAGTGCAGCTACGTGTACACTCAACGCGAGTCTTTACACGAGTACTGTACCATTCAAATCCCGAACCTCCCCTTTTTTTTCTCTACCTGTGCTCTCTCTTGTCATGGCTCGACGCTCGTCGAACAAGCCAAAACCATCTTCGCCATCATCGGAAGCTGCTGGTGGCCAAAGGCATTCACCTCGAAAGCAACCGGTGAGTCTGTAAGTTTTACATATATCATAACTTACTAATCATACTAGGCCGCCAAAACCCAACTCGCGTCAATCAACAGTGGTGAAGAATTCAGTCTGCAAGATGTAGAAGACGAGGACGACTCGCCTGGTCCTTCAGACGACCCACTGGCGCTCCCTCCCACTGGTCGTCGATCAGTCACCACCAGAACTAAGGCCCTCGATATCCTCCATTTTTTCACTGAAGTAGAATCCTCCGCCGCTGATGGCACGAAGGTGGTGCAGAAAGCCTGCAATATTTGCACATGAGTACACTTTCTAATCACAACTCTCACTTCTAACAAACCACCAGTTTGTCTTACAGCGACAACAAGGACAAGGCTCCCAAGAACTCACCTAACTATTTCTATGCAAAGACCACTGGAAACTCGAACCTCGGTCGCCATCTCGAAACCCTTCATCGTCCCGAATATGACCTGGCAGCTGCGAAGTACAATTGGCCACCCAGGCTATCGTCTCAATCAGGTGTTGTGTCCACCCACAAGGACGACTGCAAGCTACGCAACCCTGACATACCACCGTTTTCTCCCTCCTCATTTTTGGATCACCTTGCTCGCTTCATCGTCGCAGATGATCAGGTAAGTCTCCCTCGTTTCGTATTCGTCCATCTCACACGAATGTCTCTTAGTCGATCCGTGTTGTTGAATGTCCCGAGTTCCAACAGTTGTGCATGGTCCTCCGCTCGACTCTTGTGGATGCTGACATACCTAGGCGCGATAAGATGGGGGAGGTGATCATGAGTCACTGGCGGAGGTCGTTCGAGAATCTGAAACAAGATCTTTCCGTAGATTGAGTCTTTTTCTTAATCCATATGTACTGATTGTGGACAATAGAGATCTTGGGGACGAATAAGTTTCACTGCAGACACTTGGTCAAGTGCGAACCTGGTATCATACTTGGCTTTGACCACACACTGGATTTCGTCCAATAAGTCGACTGGACGCCTCACACTCAGAGCTGCGCTTATCGGCTTTCATCGTCTCAAGAACAAGCACACGGGCCGCAACATTGCAAGAACAATTTTGCACCTCATTGATCGGGCCGACGTCACACTCAAGGTGCGTTCTTTTTTTTAGGATGGTTCGGTTCTCTAACACCTTGTTAGATCGGCCACTTCACACTCGACAACGCTGAAAACAACGCGGTGGCCATGCGAGAGCTGGAGGGTCTACTCCAAAAATGCTTGGGCTCTGACGCAGCCAGCGCCATCGGCTTTGACCACTTGGATCGTCGTGTCCGGTGCTACGCCCATATAGTCAACATTTGTGTTTCTCACATTCTCGACTCCGTGACTTCTGTTCCCGGTGCGTATCTCTCAAGGCTCAAAGCGAGTACTGATTCAGGCTACGCAGTTCGCAACACCTCACACGACGATTCGGACGACAATTCGGATGGTGAATCGGATGATGGCAACATTAAATTTCGTTGTGATGTTGCAGAGCTGAAACTGGCTGACGGCTTCTACGACGGCGGCAACGCGAAACTTGATGCCTGGTTTGCAGGCATCAAACGCAACCCCCTCAAGCGTGCTCGCAGGGCCATCCGTCTCTTGCGCTCTTCGGGCAAAAACAGAGAAGTGTTTAAAACATTTGTCCCTAAAGGGAACGAGAATAATTGGTTCAAGAAAAGAAAAGGTGGCGAGCGTGTTCCTGTAAAAGTCCCACTGGTAGATCTTCTGAGGGATGTGAAGACGAGGTGGGATTCGGCATACCTGATGCTAGAACGTCTGAGAGAGCTCCGTCTGGTTCGTTCGTTTCGCTAACTTGACAGTGGATACTAATTGAATGACACTCAGGCCATCGATCTGTATTTCGACACCAACTTACAGGAGCACATCTCCTATAAATTGTCAGATTCCGACTGGAATATCCTGGAGGCTTTGGAAGCGGTTTTGGCAGTGAGTTGGTCGCTTGCCCGGGGCCGTTACTCATCCTAACGACAGGTTCCGCATAAATTCCAACAAACCATGTCGTTCGAGTCGACGCCTGTCTTATCTTTTGCGATTACCAGCTTCGAAAAGCTTATGACCGAGTGGGAAAAACTCGGGGATCGACACAAAATTCTTAGGCCCTGGGTGGAAATCGGCTTACACTGGGTGACCAAATACTATATTCGAATGGACGATACGATCACGTACGTTGTCACTATGTGTAAGTCTTAATATTATCACTCTGTCATCACACTTAAGCCGACCTCTAGTCCTCAATCCTGCTGTACGCTTCTCGTGGATCGAATCCGAGTGGGACAGTAACTATATCGAGAAGGCTAAGGAAACGATCATCACGCTTGTATGTGCTATATCATTATACACTCTTATTCTAACTGTCTGTCGCCCAGATGTCCCGTTACCAAGCACCGCCGACGGCTGTGACCGTAGGACCCAGTACCCCTGTCCCACCCCCTCCAGTCACTAGACACAGGGCATCTCCAACGCGCTTTGCAGTGGAACCCGCATTTGCCAAGAAGGGGGCCCATGTGCTGAGCATCGATGCTGAGTACCGGAAGTACACGACGAGCCAGCTATCTTCTGAGAACACCGACATCCTACGCTTCTGGGAGGTAAGTTTGTATGACTTAACGAGGCTTGGGCTCTGACTCACCGTGAATAGGCCAACAGGACTGAGTTCCCTACTTTGTTCGCGATCGCCATGGATTACCTCCCTGTCCAGGCAACCTCCGTCCCCTGCGAACGTGTGTTCTCGTCGGCAAAGGAGACAGACACCGCGAAACGAAACCGGATCAAGTCAACGTTCATGGAAGCGCTTCAGCTGTTCAAGTTCTCAATCAAGAAGGAACGGCTCAATTTCATGGCGGGGTGGGCAACACCGGAATCGGCAATGACTGAGGCGCCGAGACCGGAGAAGGACCCTCTCACCTCTCTCTTAGCGGAGGATTCAGAAGCTGCTTTGGACGATATATTGAAGGAGTTTAGTATCTACGACAACAAGGATTAACTACGTATCTACGAGCAATGAATATTGAGTTGGACTTTACAGAATTTGTCTCTGCGGAGCCGATATTGGAGCGGAGTTGTGAACGTGAACTTGCTGAGACAACGGATTGTTGTTGGCTCCTTTCACCCCCCTTTGTTCGATCTATGTCGGTGGTGACCATGCGCCCTCAAAATCGACAGCAAACCTCTGAGAAATGTTCCACTCTTCAACTAGATTTCGTGCGTGTTGCTGGCCGGTATAGAGTAGGAAAACTACTCGGTTCTGGTGGTTCTGGTGAGCCGACTCTAACTCAAATTCAACACCCATTTCTAAGCTCTCTAGGGAGTGTCTATCTAGGGAGAGATATAAGGACAGGCACCGAAATTGCTCTGAAGATAGGGCGCGCAGATCACTTGCCTTCGAGGCTCAGTCATGAATACGACGTGTATTCAGCTCTTGGCGCCTGCCCAGGTGTCGCTCCAGTACATTGGTATGGGAAGGAAGGCCTATATGAAGTCATCGTCCTGGATCACCTTGGGGATTCGCTTGGTGATTTGATTGACGAAGAACAGGTCGACCAGAGCAAGATATTCCTGTACGCCGGCCAAATGGTATGTTCATCGCATACGTGAAATAATCTCACTGAACTTGTCTTGTGTCACCAGCTCTCAGCGATCGAGTCGCTGCATACTCGCCACTATGTCCATCGTGACATCAAACCAGACAACTTTATGGTTCGAGCTGGCCACCCTCACGCTGCTGTCTTCCTCATCGACTTCGGCCTGGCACGGCTATTCCGCAATCCTGCAACTTACTTACACATCCCATATTCCAAAGATCACTCGATAGTCGGGACTCTTCCGTTCACGTCCATAAATGGCCAGCAAGGACATGCCCAATCACGTCATGACAACCTGGAGTCGCTCGTCTATACCATCATTTTTTCAGCACGCGGTGACTTACCTTGGACGGCAACTTCTGCCTACAGTAGTCGGAAGGCAGTCCTCCAGAAGAAACAGTCGGTTACGGCAGAAGAGCTGTGCAAAGGCTTACCCACTCCCTTCTGCAATTTTGTCACCTATGTCCGTTCACTTGGCTTCGACGAGAAGCCAGACTACCAATACCTTCACTCTATTCTCTCGCGGTGCTCGGCAGCAGAGGCAGACCACCCTGGCGAAGCGCTACCTTCCCCCACTCTCTCCATTGTCAGTCCAGGCCGTGAACCTGTTTCCAGTGACCGGGTGTAAGTAACTTCATGTTGTATGGATAGTACATAACCGGTGCTGATTGCAGCCATTTAGTCTTTGCTCCTCAATTCGCACACAGATCCTACCATCCAGTAGCAAGTTTTGTACTCCCACCCCCAGCACTCCCATGAGAATACGGGGGAAACACTAAACTTTATAGCCCTCATGTATACCAACGCTGTTGTAGTTTTGTGGGACCGGTGTTCTGTCTACAGTAGTCTTATTTTGTCAGTCTTAGCCTTATGTATGGTGCAGAATGTATTGTGGGTTGTGCACGGCTTCCAGCTGTCGGCCACATTCACATGCTTAGTATGCTCAGTGCTCCTGTGCCAGAAAGTGCTCCTCCACCAAAGCCTTCGCTCTGGAACACCCCTCCAGATTCTTCTCCTGCCACTGATACAGTCTATTCAAAAAACCCCTGCGGCTGAAAAGTATGCGCGGGAGGGCACCTACCGCATCGTACAAGCCCCACTTTCATACTCCTTCCGCCTCTTGCGCGCTGTCATCTTGTTCATATTCTCTGGCGACCCCTCTGCACCTCCTCGTGCGCCAGGCCATCTCTTTTCGGTCCAGCACGGCATATCCATCGGCTCTCCTGGAGAAATCACGCGTGGCAGGGTATGGGTCAAACTGTCGTGCGCTCAGGACCCTTACTACTCCTCGCGCTCCCTCGCGGATCTCATCGCCGCCGTGGATGCACAGGGGCAGGATGAGGAGGACCTGGAGGACGAGGACGCGAGCTGGCGGTGGGAAGGCAAGGACGATCTCACTCTCGGGCATGTGTGGGACATTCGTTCATGCGACCCGAAGCGCGGTATCATCTATGTGTGTTTACGCCCACTCTCCTCTGCACTTACTGACGCATCAAATACAGCACCACGGCGGCAAGACCAGCGTGCACATCACGCTGAACACGCAGACTGTGCCGCACTGCAAAGGCGTCGGGAACATGCCCTTCGTCTTCCGCACCTATGGCACCGCGCACCTCGATCCCCCTCGCTCGCCTCCCTTGACGCCAGCACCAGGAGCAGGATCAACCTCAACCCATCCCTACCTCCCCGGCGCATTTTCCCGACATACAGGTGCCGCGTCCTGAGCCCGCTCATCATCTTGGACTCGGCCAACGCCAAGCCAATCGTGCAGACCTCCTTTCGCTCTTTTCCACCCGCGTATCCGCTTCTTCACATCAACGCTTACAGCAGTGCCGTCGCAAAGGCCATTCGTCCAGAAGATGTCAACCCGGTCCTTCTCGTGACCCTCCCGGACGAACCGACCGCATGTTGTCATCTTCAGCATCGCTCTCTCACCTTCTTGTGTCCCATTTCTGGAGATCGTGAGTGTTGCGTCCTAACGATCGTATCGTACGATGAACTCACGTCTTGCGCAAGTTGACCCGCTATATGTGTTCACATTCATCCGCACCTTCCTGACATCAACTTACTTGGCTTGACGTAGTCCCCCAATGCGATCCAGTGCCTCGAGACGGCGATTTACAGGCCCACCTCCGAAAGGCAGTACAGGTCGACAAAGACGGTCACGGTGACAACGACATCGACAAAGACAGTCACGGCGACAACGACATTGACGAAGACGGTCACGGCGACAACGATGTTGACGTTGACGGTCACGGCGACAACGACATCAACGTCGACGGTCACGGCGACAACAACAACGACGAAGACAAGCCGCGTGGTGGCAACAACAACAACAACAACCGCTGCGGCGGGGGTATTGACAATGACCACGGCGGCGGCGGTGGCTTGGGTGGTGGTGACAAAGGCGGCGGCAATGGCGACAACGTGATGTACTAATATTATATCTACTTTGTATTTTCCGTACTCGCAAAGCAATACACATGTTTTACTGTGATAATGTGCACCCAATGCTGCACTCCAAACGAGTCGCGAACGAGTCACCAGCACATGCGAGCAAGTCACACCAGCTTCCAGCTCAAGCCGAGATGCTTGGCTCAGCTCGGCAAGTGAGAGCCATGCACTAAGGCTCGGCTCGGTCCGGTAATCTATCTGGACTGGCTCCGGTGGCCCAGCTCCGGCTTGGCCCGGCTCTAGGAGCTGCCGAAACACTACACCAGATGACCCAATATGAGTCACCTTGTGGGAAGTAGGGGGGGCTAGAGCGGCGACAGAGGCAATATGCGAGTGCTGAGGAGCACGGGCAGGTTGCTTGCCTTTCCCTTTAGGCTTGCCTCGCCCGGAACCACGTCCTCCGCACTGCCTGAAGGGCTGCTGCTGGGTAGATGGGCCGGGGGCGCTAGACTGCTGCTGCGAAGAACCCTGCTTCGAAAAGCGAGGGTCCGCGTGCTTCTGCTTAACGGCAGAGAGCTTCTGCGCATTATGGGCGGCCTTATGCTGTCCGTGGTTTGACTCGGTTTCATACTGGCTCTCAACGCAAGCCGAGACAGTACTGAGCTTTAGATCTGCAACAGGGAGATTGTTGCACATTACCGGGATAAGGTGCTCCCATTTCTGGGGCAAGGCGGACATAGCAATAAGGGCCTGCAGCTGTGGGCGTATGGCAAGAGTGGTGGTGTTAGCACCAGTACCAACGGTAACTGCTCCAAGCCGAGCAAAGGCGGCAGCCATTTTTTCGAACTGAGGAGCAGGATGCTGATTCGTATTGAAACGAATCGAGATGGCCTCTTTGAAGTCCTTGTAGATGCAGGGCATGGAAACTGCACCATATCGGTCCTTCACAGAGTCCCAGAGCGCCTGAGAAGTTGCTCCGGTGACTGCCTGCTGTATAGCGGGCAAAAGGCAGAGGGTAAGATTACCCCGGGCCATCTCATCAGCTCGCATCCAAGCTGCTCTATCTGTGACATCGGCAACGGGAGGTAAAGGGATGGTGGCAGCGACGTAGCCCCAGAGCCCTTGCAACATAAAGAAAGCAGTCATCTGCTTAGACCAAGTGGCCCAGTTAGAGCCATCAAAGATGGGGACAAGTGTGATGAGTTGAGAGGACATAGTTGGTTAATCTGTTGGCTTTGAGAATGTCAGCATTGCATTATTATAATAACAATACTGAGTGAATCAAAAAGAATTGCCAACGCTGGCACGGCTACATGGCCGTACATACGCAGCGTGACAATAGCCCAATATTAGGCTGTTTCCAACAGAATGGGCAACACCCATTTCGACGTTTGGATCACAAATGCCGGTCGTCGGACTATCCTGCTCGACGTCACCCCAAGGTTGAGCTACACGGTGCTCCAAAGTTAATTGGAGTCGTTGTAGAGCCTTGTTTAGATAGGCGATTGGCCAAGTCTGCGTAATCCTCAAGAGTACAATACTGGGTTGCTATTAGCCAGGGTGCCTCCCTGAGTCTAATGCCTACAACCGCACGAGCACCTCTTTGCAAAGGCTGCATCGTAGTGGGCGGTGACCGCAAGGCGCAACTCTGTCAAAGAGTGCAACGGCAAACCCTGTAGCAGGGCCCATAACCTGTTGCGCAGCAATGCACGCAGCTAACAGGAATGGTGTTCTCACCTTTGAGTAGGTTGAGAGACTATAGCGGTGGAGAGGGCGCACAAGTGAGTAAGAGAGTGAATGTCTATTCGCCTCCCTCCCCATGGGAGGATATTTATACTCTATGGTTCTACCCTGACCATTTGCGTAAAAGTGATGAGTACAGGCGTCCACAATATCGCGTTTTTACACACGCCTGATGTAAACTACCACTTCGAGATAGCCATAGGGCTTCTCCTTCTCAGAGGGCGTATTGCGCCCACTATAGTACGTATCCTGACTACCGTAATAGGAAACTATACTATCATAGTGTCGTAACTGCTATAGATAAGGTCCTTACGTACTTATCTCGTTCGAACAAGTAGATCGACTTAGAAAAATCCATGTAAAGTAGTTACCTAATAACAATAAAATAAAATTCTTGTTTTAAACATAAGTTAACTTAACAACAAAAACAAAACAAGTTTATGTACACTGACTAAAGGAAAGTTCTCCCATCTGAGTTCGAATGCTAATTGGAGTGACGTTCTCGTTTTGGAATCCAACAACGTGACTTGCTTGGCACCTTCCTTTTATGGGACGTAACACTTTGCGGAATAGTGGCAACTGTTGGTGTCGTGGTGTGACAGTGCCGTGTCGTGTCGCAGCACCAGGGCGCTGTGTTGCTGCGGTGCTGCGTTGGTGTCGTGGCGTGACGGTGCCGTGTCCGAGTCAAAGCACCAGGGCGCAGTGTCAATACACTGCGTCAGTGTTGTGGTGTGTCGGTGTCGCAGCGTCAAGGCGCCACATCGGTGTCGAAGCACCAGGGCGCAGCATGGGGTCGGTGTTGCAGTGTCAAGACACCGTGTCGGTGTCGTGGCATGACAATGCCGTGTTGGTGTTGAAGCCCCAGGGCACGGCACGGGGTTGGTGTCGCAGCATCAAGACGCCAAGACACTGCGGTGCAGCGTTGGTATCAAGGCGTGACGGTGTCGTGAATGTTTTAAAACATAGAGAGAAAAAAAACATTGTAGTTAGTTTAAGTAAAAGGATAGGGAAAAAAAGGACTTAGCTTGTTTGAGGGTCAATACAACGAAGTCGACGTGTGCCATGGTGTGACATGGTGGTTGATTGATTGGTCAGTGTTGACTGACATGCGTCGCAGCCAGTCTGGTGATCTGCATGCCCGCGAAACCCGCGAACCCGTGATGGGTGTCCATTGAAACTCAGCAACTGTCAAAGACCAGTTGCAACCGGTTGCAACTGGTCTTTTGGCAGTCTGTTGATGAATTGAATTGTCGATAGACTGCAACTGGACCACGCTGGAACTACATGCAACTGCAACTGAAAGTCCAGTTGCAATCAGTTGGGTCCAGTTGGGTCCATGGTCTTTTTTCAGTCCATAGGACAGGACTTCGAAACACTAGGAGCATCCATCCAGTATTCCATACGGACCTTCTGACTCCATATCACGAAACTCCCACACATGGTCCTAACTATCAGCGCCCACCACCAGATTTGGTCGATGGAGAAGAAGAATACGAGGTCGAGAAGATTCTAGACTCTCGGCACTTTGGCAGAACAAAGAAACTGCAGTATTTGGTCAAGTGGCGTGGGTACCCCGACTCGGACAACCAGTAGATTTCCAAGGATGACGTATTTGCCAATGACGCAATTCAGGAGTTCAAACATTCAAACCCCGCTAGAGAAACACATATAAGCACAGGGTTTTCCCAAGAGACGTCCCCATCTCCCACTCTCACTCCCACACTTACTCATGAACAACCCTGCCCCAGTCCAAGTAATCTACGTCCTTGACAATGCTCTCCCAGTCTCCATCCAGCCCACCACCATCATCCAAGATGCGCCACCATCACCCATGTCGCTTCCCTAGCCCCTTCACACAGGACCCAGTCGTCCAACTACCCCCATTCCATCCCTCCTTCCTTTGCCAACTCCTACAGCTGTACACATGGGAAGTCCTTCTCTGACAAGCCACATGCTGAGTCGACCTCAGTCCCGTCAGGACCAGACTCAAGTTCAAGAGGACCGGGAGTACAACCGATACCTCTCGGAAGAACACTGCCCGCTCAATGAGCACCTTACATATGGCACCCACCTCGCCACGACGCACGACAAAACCCCACTGCTATGCTCTACTGACAGGGAACCGCTTACTCTGTTGCCAGCTTCTTGACCCCAGCTCCACCAATATTGTGCGGAGGAACACAGTCCAGTTTCCCGACAGCGGGTGGAAACACCACCACCCACGGGGTTCAGACACAACAGGGGAGTACATTACATCCCCTTCCAGATATGTGACGCTCAGGGCCGGTTGCACCCAGCTCAGTATATGCAGCTCGTCTTTACGGCAGACCCCTTCATCCTCACCTACCGACGAGGCAGCGACCAGCAGTACGGGAAGTCAGTGCACACTGCCCCTGACTATGACTCCCCATCACCCACCTACACCGATGACGACCTGGTATACCTAGACCAGGACAGTGCCTTGAGGGGGTCCATCAACAGGGCCCTACTCAGCATGAAAGACCTCACGCTCATGGCGGAGGTACATTGACACCACTGTCTCCAAGCGGGCTATGTTGCCAAGGAGATAGAGCTGCAGAAGAAGATCAACAAGCTGGACAAACTCAGGGCATTGCGCAGACAGTGCGTCCTTCGTCTGGAACGTGCCAATGCGATCAACCGCATCAAGAACAAGAGCGACTCTTACTGCCCTGGGGTCGAGGAGGGAGAGCGAGTTGCCAGCCTGAGGGAGGCAGCCCAGCATGGTCGAGCTGGGGCTTTGACCGTGAAAAGGGGGTGATGTTACGTTTTGGTTTGATAGGCACCTCAGGCCGAGAAGTGGACACTGACGTACAAGGGTATGACACCGTGTCAGCAGTATATTGTCATGGACTTAGTAGGATCAGTCAGCTGGGTAAGCTCCGGCACATGTGATTGTGTACGATACAGTTCGGATCATGACTCATTACTAGGATAGCTGTACTAGGGTTTGCTCTACTTACACTATTGGCTAGTAATAGTTCAAGCGGTGCTTTAAAGCCCGCGTGTATCTGTATAAGTAGTTTGCCTGTGAAGACCAAGAACGGCATCTTGGTCTTCTTCAATACCACCGTCTTCTATTCGCATAACTCACAGGGCTTACTCCCCCTTAAGTGAGTCTTCTGGCATATCCCCTTAGACCAGGGATTCCTGTGACTTATCCCAAGTTCCCCTACGTGGGCAGTGGAATATCCCGTCGGTACTATTGCCCATCAAGTACACCTTTACATCAACAAACGCGTCACATCGCCCTACACCTCGTTCTACATCCTTGACCACCCCTCATAGAATACCGTATGCCATACAGTCCAGGTACCTGCAGGCATACCCCTGCACAAAGACATCCACGCATACTTCAGACTAGAGAAGTGTCTTCTACCTCATCCTGCATTCTACTCTGAGTCTCTCACAAACAGGAATTATTACCTTCGAAGGATCACCACCTGCAGAGAAGCCTAAGTCAGGCAGACATCCGTGGTAGACATTACACTGCAGGCGATCCTACCCAATCGCTGCGGTGTGCACTTACCATAGCACGTCTGTTACAACAGTTATACAATGATTCTTTGCGCCACTTCGAGCAAGCCTACCTTAACAATGTTATTGCCTGACTGAGGAGCTCACAGGCATTGGTATCTGCTCAGGCTTCCCCTGGCTTGCCATTCATTTTCTGTAATTACTTTATGTTTCACCCTCTGTGCGGATGTCAGAGAATCAGCACGGGTTACTATACCCATAGGCTCAATTCCAGGGCACACTGTGTCATTGAATTCACATAAATTGGTGCACAAGTATGGGCCAATTCAAACAGTTGACGCTGCACAGCTTGCTGGATACCGAAGTTGCTCAGCACGTCCTCCGCCACAAAGTATGAGGATTAGGCGCAGTGGTGGGGTGACAACGAACAGAGTCATAAGTACTGCTACTTAGTAGGAATATAGAACTATATAAGCCAACTTTGAGACTGCTCCAAGAGATGCAGGTATGGGTACCTGTCAAACCCGCCGTGTGGGTAGAGGCTGATCGACACATGAGTGACCCATGATGATCCCTATATCCCATATACCAAGTTATGTGCCCCACAAAGGCCTGCACAGCTGGTAACATGGCTTCATGCCTACCTCATCCCATACTCCGGCACTCGTTCATTTGGCTTCTGACAGCGACCTCATTCCTGTGTTCATGCCTCCTTTGTCTTCATTGATACCCTCAGCTTTCCCTACCCCGACTCATACTGACTTGCTCACACGCTTGGGTGCCGAGATGTAAGGGTTTGGCAGGTATGGGTCAGGGTTAGCCGTTTTGGACCCGTGCACAACCCTTACCCGTAGCTACCCATAGCGCAGGTACCCACGGGTTTTCCAACTCATCTACTTCACTGCTCACAGCACTCACAATTAGTGTTTCCAACTTTTGTGACCCTCTAAGAATATTTGTCTCTTTTTCCAGCCTTTTTCTGTATCGGATCACCTCCATGTTGTCAGACATCGCTGTCATATCATTCCCATGACGCTTCACCATCAACATCCTACCGACCATCCACCCACGCACGGTCACAGACTCTCCTTCACCACTCATTACTGGCACCTTTTTCAGTCACCCCACATCACGTTGTATTGAATGAGCAACTTGAACAGTGACCACCATTTTGGCATCTCGCAAAGGGGAAATGGCCCCTAAGGCATTCTATGCCTCAAGCCGTCTTTGTTTGGTCATCGGCATTGGGCCATTGGCACCTTTGGAGGGTGGCAACTTTGGTGCACCTGCCTGATTATACGAAAATATTACCCATCGTTTGCTATCACCTTGGCCAAACCCAAACCAACCTTCTAGTGTTGGGGAAGTTCAGTTTGGTTCGGTTTGGGCCATTTTGGGCCAAACCAGAAACCGAACCATTTAATTTTCACCAAACTGAACCCAAACTGGACCCAAACCAGTTCAAACCGTTCCAAACCGTTCCAAACCATTTCAAACCGATTAAAAATAAGTGTTTGAAATTGGTCCTTAATCAGTTCAGTTCAGTTCAGTTCGGTTCAAACTTGGTTCAAACCACTTAAGGAACCACTTAAGACGTTGGTTTGAGGAAAAAACAATTGATTTTGTTCAAATTCATTGGTTAAGACTTTGTTTCAAATTGTTTGAGACCAAAAACCATTGATTTTGGTTTAAATTTGGTTTAAACTCAGTTTGGTTTGGTTTAAACTCAGTTTGGTTTGGTTCAAACCGAGTTTGAACCAAACCAAACCATTTATTGAGCACTTATAAACTATTTTTCAATATGTTTTCTTAATCAGTTTGGTTTGGTTTGAACCGGGTTTGGGACCCCCAAACTGGAAACCAAACCATTCGGTTTGAGCCAGGATTCTCCAAACCCAAACCATTTAAAATGGTTTGGGTTTGGTTCAAACCCAGTTTGGGTCGGTCTGAGACCAAACTTCCCCAACACTACAACCTTCCAGTGCTAGATATTTGCAACCTGTTTTGATGGCCCCAACATGCTCGTCATGCTTTGCGTGGGTCTGACAACTGTTTTCCTGCCTATGTGAGTGATGATGATATAAATCAATATAGCACTGGGTTCTGTTACAATCCGCCCTACGGCCCGCCTGGAACGACCACTCGGAACTGCTGTCAGACGCTCGCAAGCGGATTATGCCGAAGAAGAAGCGTCAATCTCAAGACTTGTGGCAGAACACGCCCAAGCGCCCAGAGCTAAGTCACCCGTTGGGTATTATGTATACGGGAGCGCTCAGAAATCTCAGGAATACTGGGAGTAGCGCACGTGACTTTAGCGCCGCCCATCACGTGACCCTGGCACGTGACCTGGTCTAGACCCGCACCAGATGGATCCAGATGAGCTTGTGCCTGGACCGAGGCTAGAACGCCTCATGTTTGTGACTCGTACGTGATTGTGCCTGATTTCTGATGGACTGTATGACTCGTGTTTCTTATCTCTGACTCATGCCATGAGGGCCTTACGCCATCGGCTGTCCGTTATCTCTGACTCGTTGTGACTCATTCCTAGGATCCCTGTACTAGGATTTCGGAGTTCCAAGCTGGGGTTCAAACCTCCTTGGACGTGTATATAGGTTCTGGCTTATGGTCGCTGAAGACCTAAGCTTGACTTCTTGGATTATCCCACCCAACTCCTCTGCTAGCTACCTGAGCTGTTTGCAAAGTAGTGACGCTGTATAGAGGACCCCTTGGTTGTCAATCGAAGCTTGTCCTGAAGCCACCCCCTTTCCTCCTCTCCGCTTCCCTTTGCACGCTGTCTGCCTCTGCAACTCTCTCCACTCTCCTCTTTTGCGCCCTCTGTATCCTTTGGGCCACTCTACTCCGTCTCTCCTCTGAGATCTCACGTGAACGGCTTTCCCAAGTCGTCTTGAAGTGTGACCGTTAGGACCCGATGAGCCTAGCACGAGGTGTTAGAAGGCAACACCCGGTGGAGCGTTACAGTTCGGTGGTGTGATAACCTTGAGGCAAGAGTTTTATGAAACAAGGCAAGTCTTTATTCGCATCGACACAGTCTGGCATTATTTATTTAATTCTGGTCATGCAGGGATACTCATCTATGTTCTCATGACTGCCTTCAACGCATTGGCAATTGGCGCTTTTCTCAGGTAAGAAGTTGTCAACGACCATCCAGACCACAGTCAACTAACTAGGTCTTGCCGTAGCTCATACCTCACCCTGCGGTCTTGTCTTCAACGTGAAGCATTGTGCTACCAACACCAACCACTATTGGATGTCTACTATTCAACAAGGTGAACTTTGCCGACCTGGACTCGGGTGTGGCAGCTCTTCTGCTGTGCTCTCTTTGTTCATTGAGTCGCTCCCTAATACCTCGCAGAGTGATGAAAGCTGGCTATGGTTGCTGACATGGAGTACAGGCACATTCAACCCCATCAATTGTATGCTCTCATGTTCCAGATCGTTCTTGGCATCCACTTTTACTCAGTAATGCTGCACATTTCTACGGCCTGTTTAAGATGTGATCTGCAGGCTCACACCTTGTGTGACATGGGGCAGACATCGGTGCTTCTGCGGAATGCCTGAGATATTGCGCCACCTTGCCAGACACCCGCAAGAACCCCTATGCGCAGCGCTAGTGACCGACCGTCGTCTTCGTGATCAAGTGCATCCCCTTATTATTCGCGTTCTTCTGCCGGCTCAGGAAACTGGGTCCCTCCCTGCCAGAAGCACCCATGATCTCATTACATCCCCCGACGGGTATCCCCGGACTAATATTGCCAGGACACGAAACAAAGTGGCCTCCCCTCACCTCGTTTTTCAATTGTTTCCTCTGACCTATCTTTACAGGACATAGTGCATCAAGGTCTTGGTACTAGTTCTCCATTTGCGTACTTTCTGCCCTCCACTCTGGTGATCGATTTCTCTCCCACCTGCCACATTCGCGTTGTTGGTTCTCTTTCCAGGCATGTCAGTTGTGAGTAATTTGGTAGTGTTTACTTGGGACTCCATAACATTTTCTGCTGACTTTATTTTGAACCTCAGGCTCCTTGTCCACCACCATTCAACACGCTCTCGTCACCCATGCAGCCATTCCCTGAAATTGTCAAGACGCTTCGCCAGCGACAAGGTGAATACAATGACCTCCATGGCGATAAGGCAACCACAACAATGTCGACAACGGGACCACAACAACTGAAGTGACAGTGACAAGGTGTCCACGATGACGCTGGCAACAGTGAGGCCATGACGACGATGACAATGACCTCAACCTCGACCATGGCAATGAGGCGACAACAATGACCCCAGCAACAGCAATAAAATAATCACAACAAGCTTGGCGATGATGACGGCAACGGCGGTGGGGTGACCACGAGGCGACAACGACAGCAATGAGGTTAGTGTTGGGGAAGTTTGGTCTCAGACCGACCCAAACCGTTTAAAATGGTTTGGGTTTGGAGAATCCTGGCTCAAACCAAATGGTTTGGTTTCTGGTTTGGGGGTCCCAAACCTGGTTCAAACTGAACCAAACCAATTAAGAAAAAATATTAAAAAATATGTTATAAGTGCTCAATAAATGGTTTGGTTTGGTTCAAACTTGGTTTGAACCAAACCAAACTGAGTTTAAACCAAATTTGAACCAAAAAATCAATGGTTTTTGGTCTCAAACAATTTGAAACAAAGTCTTAACTGATGAATTTGAACCAAACAAATTGTTTTTTGCCTCAAACCAAGGTCTTAAGTGGTTCCTTAAGTGGTTTGAACCAAGTTTGGACTGAACCGAACTGATTAAGGACCAATTTAAAACACTTATTTTTAATCGGTTTGAAACAGTTTGGAACAGTTTGGAACAGTTTGGAACAGTTTGGAGCAGTTTGGTTCAGTTTGGGTTCAGTTTGGGCAAATTCTAATCAGTTTGGTTTCTGGTTTGGCCAAAATGGCCCCAAACCAAACCAAACCAAACTTCCCCAACACTAGTTGGTGCCATCCCCCAGCACTCTGTGGTTGCTGGAGGCCCAGTAGGCCCAACAGATGAGGGTCTAGCTATGATAGCCCTTTGGGCCAAACAGGAGGTCATCACTGGCCTCCTATATCTTTCTGTCACTACGGAGGTCCTCTCCAGCATTTAATCCATGGCACTGTTCCCAAGCATCCATGACAAGTGGCAACAACTAGAACACCTCTTAATAAGTAGTGGAAAACTGGCAGATGACGGCGCTGATATAATCGCCCTACAGGAACCATCAATAAGCCCATTCAGGAAAACGGTCTCGAGCAGAGACTGGAAGACAATCTACCCCAGCACGCACGGAAAAGAACCCTTTAAAACTAGATCCATAATCCTGATCCGAGACAACCTTCTCACTGACGGATGGGAACAGGTCGACTTCCCATCTGGAGACGTGACAGCAATCAGAATTAAGGGCGAATGGGGAAAGGCGACAATATTCAACATATCCAACGACTGTAAGCACAACGATACCGTGAAGGCGCTTACCGAGTACCATAGGAAGCACATCACGGAAATACTGGGTAGCGCGGACACACAGCACACGCATCACCTACTATGGGTAGGAGACTTCAATAGACACCATCCATGTTGGGACGCACCAGAGAACAATCAGTTATTCACGCGTGAGGCCATCGAAAACGCAGAATTACTGATACAGGCGATAGCAGACCTAGGGATGGACCTCGCACTACCAAGCGGCACCCCAACCCATGAGCACAGCGTCACAAAGCAATGGTCAAGACTAGACCAAGTCTTCAGCACGGAACACACGCTGGAAACCATCACGCAATGCGAAGCCCTACCGGAGAAGCAGGGAATTAACACAGACCATTTCCCAATAGTGACTACCCTAGAGCTAGGAATAGCCCTGGCACCAATGAAGGCGACCAGAAACTTCAGGGACGTCGACTGGAATGCCTTCAGAAAGACGCTGGAAGGCAAAATGGCGGAATGGGGAGTACCGAACTATATCCAGAACAAGGTGACACTCAACCAGACATGCGAAAGGCTCATGCGCGTCCTGCAGGAAACTATCAAGGAGAAAGTACCTTGCACCATAATAGGTCCGCAGGCCAAAAGATGGTGGACCCGGGAACTCACCGAGCTAAGACAAGACATGCTCCGAACGCAGAGGAAAGCATGCAAACTGCGACATCTAGCAGAAAACCCCATCCACAAAATTTTTTGGGAAGCCAGGCGCATCTTCAGTAGGGAACTAGAGCGCACGAAAAAGAACCACTGGAGAGACTGGCTCGAAAAGGCAACTGACCCGGACCTCTGGACAGCGCACAAGTACATAACTAGCCCTCCAGGAGACTGTGGTAAGACAAGAATCCCGGACCTCCAGTACGATGAGGACGGGAAACATTGCACGGCAAGCTCAAACAAGGAGAAAGGAAACGCTCTAGCGATGTCACGATCACAGATCAGATCGTGCCATCGATTGTTTCACACTATTATTACTTCTAGGAGCTTCTGGAACAGGTCTTGAAATAGGTTTCTCTTTAGAATTCCTGCCAGCACAATGTATTTGCTGGCACTTACGCATTCCCCAAAAAATAGCACAGAAAATACATAGTTTGTAAGATACATAAGGAGCTTGTAGTGTACACTGTATTCCCCATTCGAGTCTTTGAATCATATAGCCCAACTTCTCCTGTCTCCCTTTGTCCCCTCTGCTTTGCTGCAGAGTCATTGTCCGCTCTCTCGCTTAGTCAGCAACCCGGCCCGTTGGCCCGCCCAGAGTCCCTTGGACTGTAAACGATTCCCTCAAACTCCCGCGAGCCGCTGCTCGACCGCCAGATAACACATAGATCTTGAGATGATCCGGGTGATCGTAAAAAGCGAAGACCTTCTTCCCAAGCAAACCAATCAGCGGGGACTCCCAAAACCCGCTGCCCCCAGTAGACCCCATCTGCAAAGCGGATCCCATCACGAGGGACCAAATCAGATGGAGCCTCGCCAGGCTTAGGCCGTACAAGGCGCCAGGACCAGACGGTATTCCAAACATTGTCCTGACCAAATGTGCTGACATTCTCGAGGACAGATTATGGTATATCTACACGGCTATCACGGACAGGAACATGCAATATGGACCGTGGAAAGAGTTCGACACAGTCGTACTAAGAAAGCCAGGCAAACCGAGATACGACATCCCGAAAGTGTACAGACCTATAGCCCTCCTGAACACGTTGGGCAAGGTACTCACGTCGGTAGTCACGGAACAGCTGACCTACTACACGGAAAAGTATACCCTGCTCCCTGCTCTCCACTTCGGTGGACGGCCGGCACGCACCACCAGTGACGCCATCCAATTCTTGATATACAAAATCAAAGACGCATGGAGAAAGAAACAAGTCACTTCAGTACTCTTCCTGGACATCGAAGGAGCGTTCCCGAACGCAGTCAACAAGAAACTGATATCCAACTTAAGGAAGAGAAGAGTACCAACGAAAATAGTCAAATTTGTGGAAAACATGCTAAAAGACAGGATAACGCGTCTCAGATTCGATGACTACGAGTCGGAGAGAATAAGTATCGACAACGGGATCGGACAAGGAGACCCACTGTCGATGGTATTATACCAATACTACAATGCCGACCTGCTGGACATACCGAACTCCACAAGCGAATCAGCAGCTGCATATGTGGACGACGCAATCCTAATAGCAACCTCTAAAACGTTTGAGGAAACACACAATATGCTGACGAACGTGATGACTAGGGAACACGGCACCATGGAATGGGCCGAAAAACACAACTCAAAGTTCGAGCTATCAAAATTAGCCTTAATCGACTTTGCGCATCACAACAAAAAGTTAGCAAGACCCCCCTCAAGCTCAAAGAGACGACCATAGAAGCCTCCAAGAGCGCGAAATACCTCGGAGTCTTTCTGGACCAGCACCTAAGTTGGAAAGAACAGGAGGCTCATGCGGTCAAAAAAGGATCAAATTGGGCAGCGCAACTGAGACGCGTGGTGAGAATCGAGTGGGCGCTGACCCCGAAGCAAGCCAGAAAAATATACACCAGCGTGGCAATACCCAGAATGCTCTACGGGGTAGACATTTGGTGCGTCCGCCCATCGAAGGAAAAAACGGCAGGCAAAACACCAGTGGAAGACACGCAGCAAACCGACTATCTGCCACACAAAGAGCAGGAGCATTAGCGATAGTTGGAGGACTAAGAACTTCTCCGTCTGACTCTTTATGCGCTCACGCTAACATACTCCCTCTCCCCCTAGAAATCGACAAAACACTGCAGTCGTGTGGCCCTACGCCTAGCTACCCTCCCGGCCAGTCACCCGCTCACTAAACTGTACAGGAGATGCACCAAGTGAAGAGTCAAACGGCACAAGACTCCGCTGCACCACCTAGCGGAAAGCTACCAGGCAAACCCGGATTAAAATTGAGACAATCCCAGTAGTAGGAAGAAGAAACCCAGCGCTACTAGGAAAACGCCCCCTTCAGAACCGACATCCCCCAAAGACAAAAACAGCTCCAAGGACGCAGATGCACATGCCCCGAGCACATTAAAGTCTACACGGACGGCTCGGCACACGACAGAAAGGTAGGAGCCGCGGCAATAACTGGCGCGCGGAGGCAAGGACAACAGAAGGCTCCACTACCACCTCGGCTCAATAGAAGAACATTACAGTTTTTGAAGCAGAATTAATCGGAATATTATTGGGGCTACAGCTGATAAAATCGAGCAGGAAAGGCAACCTGACTTACGCCATGGTGTGGACAACCCAAGCGGCGATCAAGGCACTGTCGTTCAAAGTTAAACAAGCCAGGGCACTACATCGCCGCGGAGGCACTGAACACGGTGGCGAAGAATAAGAAGGTGAGAGGCAAGAAATACGCGCTAACAATCAGGTGGACGGCGGGGCACTCAGGAATAGAAGGGAACAAAGAAGCTGACAAAGAAGCAAAAAGAAAGCGGCGGAAGGAGCATCTTCCCCCGCCTCCCTCCTCCCGACGCTACTGAAAAAGGGCATCAAGACAAGCAAATCAGCGGCGAAGCAAGCCCTACACGCGAAGAGGAAGAACAAATGGAGGGAAGACGGGAGAAATCGACCAGATTCGAAAAGACTAAGTGTTTTGATCCCACACTACCCTCACGTAAATTCATCGAACTAATAAGTAACAAGAAACTCTCCAGGGCGATGGCGAGCAAGATGTTCCAGCTCAGAACGGGGCACATCCCGCTCAATGCTTACCTACACAGATTCAAGAGAATGACTAGCGCAAACTGTCCAGCCTGCAGAGCGGAAAGAGAAACGCCTCAGCATTTCCTCCTGGAATGCCCGGCGTACGCACACGAGAGAGGGAGACTTAAAGCGCGGAGAGGAAACAAAGAGAAAAAATCCGCGGAGATACTATCGAAGGAAAACGAGTAGAGAATAAGGAAGTAGAAGTAAGAGAGTAGAGACGCTAGCAGGATATATCCAAGCTACCGGAAGATTCAGGATAGTCGACCAAAGCCCCCCTAACTCACAAAACCCGCAACCTCAACCCCAAAGCTAAGCCGCCGCCAAGGCGACAGACGCTTTCCATAACCCCCGCAAAACACCCCACGATCCACAAGGCCATGTACACGCTGCTTCAAGATATGAAGAGTCAACGGATGACGAAGCACACCCGGACGCAAAGGAGCAATGACCGAGGCATAAACGGAAACGCGCTGCACAACCGCGCGCACCGCAAAACCCCCCACCTTCAAATCTGACCCTTCGCCCTGGCACAACACGCGCCCCGATAAACTCAACACTTGACAAATCGCAAAGCTGCTCATTCATGAGCGGGGAGGTGTATTAATGTAAAGAGGCTACTACATTGGGACAGAGGCAGAGAAAGGAGACAGTAGAGGAAACACGTTGTAATAGTGCCACATAGGGCCATGTACCCCAAGGCGCACTCAAATGGATTCAAAAAAAAAAAAAAAAAAAAACTAGAACACCTCTATGGTCAGTAGGGTTGCCATGGTCCGGTGTGGTCCAGTTTGGAGACCAATTTTTCCGGACCCTGAACCGGACCCGGGTCCGGTTCAGGCTCTCATGCCAAACCTCGAACCCCAATGAGGTCCGGTCCGGTTCGGGGTTCAGACATGTCTGAACCCTGTCCGAACCCCGAACCTGCACAAAAATTCCAAAACAAATTTTTAAAATTCTAAACAAAATCACAGAGGGTCTATAGCTACTCTATCTGCATCTGCGCCCCATATTAAACTGGTACCTGTTCCACCACGCCATGGGCCCGTGACCACAAACTGGCCAGCCCAGATAAATCTCTCACGCAGTGCAAGAATAACTAGACAGAAGACGTTGGTAAGATATCATCAATGCTGCAAGGGATAAGCACGTACCATTGTTCCCCGAGTCTAATGAGAGGTGAAAGTGGTGAAGGAAGCGAGCTGCAAGTGACGTCAGTGAGTATTCAAAGTCTCTGGTGTCGGCGTCATCAGACCTTGCGTACTCGGGTGTGGAGGCGGTAAGACGAAGGCTGCGTCGAGCAGTGGGGATTGGGGAATGAAGTTGTTGCGTTGCTGTTTTCAAGCTGTCAGGTTTGGGAACAGCCCACAAAGGTCATTTGAACAGAGTGTACCTTTGCTGAGGATGCCTCCGCAGTAACCCAAGAAACGTGTTGGTGCTGGTGTCAGTGTCGGTGAGTATTCAGATGTGGGGGTCTCTGATGTTGGCATTGAAGGACCTTGCGTATTTGGGTGTGAGTGTAATGCCGCCACTGGTGTCAGTCTGACTTGGACTTTGAAAGGGCGTAGACAACTTAGCGGAATTGATGTCTGTTTCTGGGATACACGGTCTTCGCATGACATGTGATCGATATGGGTACTGGGGCTAACTCCACCAGGTGCGGTATACGTCTCGACTTGCTCGGTTGGAGTCAAGCGAGGGAGGGGAGTAGGCACACGTAGAGGTTTGAGAGTGAAGTAGCTTTGAAGAAGACCAAGATGGCGATCCTTGGTCTTCGCTGCATACTACTTATACATGTGAGAGGCGGCTTTCAAGCTCCTCTTTGAATCGAGACGACGAGTAGCGTAAGTAGCTCGAACCCTACTACGACTACTACTAGTAATGAGTCATAGCATCACCACAAACATGTGATACTATGGCTGACTGATACGAAAGTCCATGACTGATTACGACTTACTCAGGGAGTCATCACCGTATAGTAAGCGTCCACAAGCCGTACCATGACTAGTGCATAGCGTGGGTAACCCAAGGGTGACAAGACCTCTACCCGCACCCACACCCACCAAAAACCCGTACCCGGGCTCATGGGTATGGGTTCCCGCAGCCGCGGGTATGGGTCCCGGCGGGTCACGCGGGTATGGAAAACCCGTGCGGGTTGGCCCCACGGGTCGGCATGTGACTGTGCTGTTGAGCAGCTCTCAACCTCCTTGCCAGTAGTT
>JAKELH010000564.1:0-49851 GCA_021525015.1 Lactarius pseudohatsudake | reverse complement strand
TGCTGCGAGTTGGGCCACCCGAGTCTTTCGAAACTCTAGACAAGCCCCGCGACTTTCCGAGAGGTACGTAACGCGCCAGGGCATCGCCCGCGAGCAGAGCAAATGACGTCTAGTGGTTTCACAGAGTTCACAGACGTCCTCACATTAGATGGCGCCTACTCTCTTTTTCCGGGTCAATACGACGAGTCCATTGGAGACCCTATACTAGTGGCACCCTCCGTGCCGCCACAACAGAGCCCATCAATGTATCGCAGTTTCTCAGACAGCTCCAGCTGGGTCGTCACGTTCGACAAGACAAACGTTCTACTACCCCAATTAGCCTTCGGCACGTCCACCCCGCTGCGCGACCCTCTATATACGAGCAGCAGCGTATTGGTGTGGCCGCAGACGGAGCGCTGCGGCCCCGTGATTCTGCTACGCAGCATCGTGCTTCGCGGCATCGTGCTTCGCTCAAGGCAACTCAGGCTCGCTCACGTGATGTGCTGTCCAAAACTAAGCCAGTTCGTGCAGCAATTCTTGACGCGCCTGGTTCTTGCGTACCCAGAACGCGCCAACTCGTAGTATGTTATCTGCCCTCCCTCTCACAATTGCAGGTTGCTCATCTCCAGCTGCAGCTTCGACGCTGAGGTGACACAATTCTTGCGAATCGTCTTTGAAAGGGCAGACATCCGGGATGGGCTCGCTTCCTACTCGACAGCCTGGGCGATCATGAAGGTCTGTAGCCCATCGTCGAGGGGCCTGTGCTGGAATTTACATAATCGTTTGTGGAACTGACCAGGAAATGGTCTCTCTACCGACCGACCGATACCCCAGCGGCCACACCTAGCCCGTACGAACGAATGCAATTTCATCGTGCTAGTATAGGGTGCCAGTGTTGATGAGCACCACGTGTACTGGTTCAGTTTTGCGCATCGACCCGGAGCCCTACAGAACTTTTTCGGGTATATCCGTGGAGATTCTTTAGAATCTTTCTGGTTCAGGGCTCTATTAGCAACTGCACTGAGATAGTATGCTGACAGGGGAAACCACATGAATGATTTCGTGCCAACGCAAATTGTGCGTAGCCTGGAACCGCATTGAAACGTGTGCTTAATTATAGGCCAAGCACGCACTAGTGTGTAGTACAAAGGCGGCACTTTCCGCTCGTAAGATTGACTTCGCCGTAAGACCGAATAATACACCAGGTGACCAGATGCTTGATTGAACAACAATTGACTCCCCATCACGGCTGCAGCGTGGAGACCTGAACGACAGTTCCGAGACCGCGCCAACTAGTGCCGGCGCCGGCCTCCTGCGACGCTTCCTTCGGCATGTCCGAAAGCACTTTGCAGATGAAGTTGGGGTCTGTCAACGGCATCAGGTCGTCCCGCCGAGGCAGGGCCTAGAAAAAGGGGGCGCCCAAGAGAGATATCAGAGAAGAGCAGGTTACATAGGAAGAAGGGGCCGTACCCGCTTGACGCGCTCGTGCGGCGCTTCCCAGCCGCGCGTCTCGCGCACGACGAGCGGCGGCGCCGACGCGAACGAGTGGTAGACACGCGTGTCGTACGCGCGGAAGAGTACGTTGTCAACGCGTAGCGTGAAACGGGAGAGGATGAATATACATGTCGGCATCACGCGCTGCGCGGTCCGTTTTGGTGTTCGGAAAGAGACATGATGAGGAATAGTGACGTACCACGCGGACGAGTAGATGCGATGCGCCGTTATCGTGTAGCTCGTCGTCGAATAGAGGGATCTCTGCGTAGAAAAGGATCGGATCCGGACGTGAGAGCTCGGCGATGGGAATCGAGTGGTGCGCGTTGGAGGGCTCGGCAGGTGTCCACTGCGCATTGCCTGACCCCGCATCGTCTAAACTGCCAGCGTAGGTCGTCGTGTAGGTCCAGTCATAAGGCTTCGTCGCGACCATCTGCGGCAGAGGGATCTGTGAGTCAGCTCCGGTCCTGGAGAGAAACATGTGAGCATATAGGCCGATGCGAAGTGCGATACTCACCGACTCTTGAGCCAAGCATCGGCATAGCCCACTTTGACGCCCCCGTCCCCGTCCTCGAGCGGACCGCTCTTCACCCCCCTGAGCGCGTCTCCCGAGCGAAATGCGTATGTCCACCCGCTCGGACGGTGTTTGATCTGTAACAAGTTGTATCCGAACATCATCTCTGGATGCGGAATGCCCAGGGACGCCTGCAGGGCATCACACTGGGCCGCGCTTGAGATTGGACCCGTCTTGGCGGTGACGGTCCAGTCGAAGATCTCTATCGTGCGTGAGTTCGGCGATTCGGAGAGTTTGTGCTCAGGTACTGCGACGGCTGCTGCCATCACAGTGTCTCGATAGGATGAGATGTTTGCCGTCGTTGAAGGGGCTGAGCGGTGTGGCAGAGGCAGAGGAGAGATGCGGTTCAATCTCCGAACTGCAAGACCACCATGAACGACGACTCGCGTCCATCTTCGCCAAACGCGCCTCCCCAGGATCTCTGGTCGAGCATCCTTAATTCTGTGTCTTCGTCGCGCTCTATACCAGCAAAGAATGTCCTCGTCCTTGGCCAGCCTTCCACTGGCAAGAGCACCCTCGTATCTGCCATTCTCCAGAGACCACCTGCCGATGCCGGCAAAGACGAGCCACGTACAGACTACGCATTAGGATACGACTGGGCCGACGTACGCGACGAGGGAGAAGAAGGTCTGTTATCCACTCTACCCTCCTGAACGCGTGTTTCACACTTACCCAGATATCCTTGCCCGATTATCCGTGTACACCGTCCCATCATCGGCTCCTTCATACACCGCCCTCGTACCGCATTTCTTGCAGCCACAATCCACTCTTCCACATACTGCCGTTGTGATCGTGTTGGACTGGACACGACCCTGGACCTTCCTCGAGGAGCTACACACCTGGCTCGCTTGGATCGAGCGTTGGGTCCAAGGCGACGGCGCGCGTGAGCTCGAGGTTACCCGCGAGGAGCTTCGCGAGCGCTGTGTGTACATCCCATCTTCGTTATTGTCTCAATCCTGATCGCGGCTCCACACGCAGGGCAGGCGCACCTTCAACATTACACTGAACCATCCACAGAGCCGCTTCCTGCGACGTCCAGCGCTCTCCAAGGCACGATCCTCCCATTAGGCCCAGGAACGTTCACACACAACACTGCCGGCGTGCCCATCATCGTCGCGTGCACCAAGGCAGACCTAATCGATGATAATACCGACCTTGTCGGCGCCGGCGCGTCTGGAATGGGTGGTATGGTGAAGGGGAAGGGAGGCGAATGGGAAGAGCGCACAGACGGGATCATGCAAATACTGCGCACAATTTGCTTAAAGTGTGCGCGTCACTTTGTCGGCTCCCTTATTCGTTTCTTATTCTCATGGTGTCGCAGATGGCGCAAGCCTCTTTTACACGACACCGCAACCGACGACACTCAACGTCCTGCGCCAATACGCGCTCCATGTCCTATTTGTGCCCCCAGCACCTTCCCCCGACGGCGCACTCGATAGCACTGCCGCGCCGGTGCGTAACCCGTTCCCATTCGCACACAAGCCGAACACGCTTGACCGCGACCGCATCGTTGTGCCCGCGGGATGGGACAGCTGGGGAAAGATCGCGGTGCTGCGTGACGGCTTTGACGCGAAAGCGTGGGGCGAAGCATGGGAGCATGACCTGTCGTCCGACGCCGGAATCGACATGGACGGCGAGGCCGGCGCTCGAAAACTGTACGCGTCCCTCGTGCAGGACCAGGGCCCCAAAGTACGCGCGACCTTTTTATTTTCTTCCTCTCTAAAAATTCTGACCGACGTAGCCAACCCCGCTCCCACCCCTCAACAACCCCACGCCCGAACAAGCCTTCCTCGCGAAGAACTACGACGAGAACGCGCGGCGTGCGGACCGCGACCCTCGTGGGATCTTCCGCACCCCCACGGACGCGTCCGCGCCGCCGCCTGCCGGCCTCGTTGGGCCCTTGGGCTCGTCGTCCTTCTCGCTGCCGACGGTCGAGCGTGCGTTGGCGGAGATGGAGGGCAGCAGCGGGGGCACCTCGCTTGGCGGCCTCGGACTCGGCAAGCGCGCCGGCGCGCCGACGTCGCCTATCCTCGGGAGCGCGCCGAGCCCGACGGGACAGACACAACACGAAGTGTTGCAGAACTTCTTCAAGAGCCTGCTGAATACCAAGGACCGCGCGGCGAGCCCCGGAACCTCGGCGGTGAGTCCTGGTGCTACGGTTGGGAAGCCGCCGCCGACAGGGCCGAGGACGTCTGGGGGTGGTGGTACGAGTACGAGTGGGGATTCGCAGACGGACCCGGATGCAGGCAGTGGGGCAGAGGATGGGTAGTAGTGGCGCTTACTGGTCTGGTCCCTGTCCGTATCGTCGATTCTGGTGCTTATTACAGTAGTGATACCCTCAAAGTGGGATGACCGCGTTCTTCGTGATGCATGCCCGAACAGCACGGTAGAGTGTATGCACGTGTCCCGTTCACCAGTCCATGTCTCGACATTTACATCTAGGACTATGCTACGGCGTGGGGGTTACCTAGATAGCTAAGTTTGCTTGCATGCATATATAGTAGCACATGGTTCGATTTGTTCTCGACAACTCGAATCCGCGAGGGTCCATGGCCTATCATCTTGTTCAAGACGGGATGGGGCACATCCCTTTTTACCACTTCAGCCGCAATCAACCCATAGTATCCGTATAACGTAGACACAAAGCGATCACCTCGCTCGTAGAGTGCCATCGAGTCGCTCATTGAGACGGGCCACGGGAGTAAAAGAATCCGTGGCTCGAGAGCCGCGGCGCTGTAAAAGTAAGTTACATGTAGATGATATCTAAGGTGCAACGCTCGGAAGGAGTATGCAGGGCGCAAAGATGAGAGGCGAACAGAGAGAAGTGTTGCGAGCGTGACGACGTCAGCCAAGGGAATACTGTGTCCCTGGCTTACACTGCAGTAACTCCTTCCGCGCTGCCAGTGGGTGTCACAATATCTTCGAGGTCGCACTAGCAACCCGTTCCTTTCCGGTTCCTTTCATCACAACTTATTTGGATTCTACACCTCGGCTATTTTCGACTATTTTCGATACACATCGGCGAGGCATGTAAGACTTGGAGTGTGGTTGTTACGTGCAGTAAGGCCCGGGCTACGTAGCGTTCGAGTTCGGTTTCGGAGTTCGATCGGGGTTCGAAGGTTCAAAGGCGACTGCCGACAACAAGACGGCGGAGTGATGATTCAGACGAGTGGAATCGAGTCGTTCGGGATTCGATGTTCGTGAAGCCAAAGGGTCGTATATCAGAAAGCTACTGCAGTTGAATACAGTAGGTCCTTAAGTACTGCTGAAGTCAAGTCATACAAAGCTACTAGAACAGATGAGTCACAGTCTCACAGAGAGATCGACCGAGTCATACAGTACATCGAGTCAACATGTTGGGTCGAGTCATGGAAATGTAGATAGAAGCGTAACAGTAGTACACTGCCCGGGTAACAAGTATTTTAGAAACCCCCCCCTCACCGTGACCACGATATATGCGAGCGTTCTACTGTAGAGCTCGCCGAGTCGTTGCGGGACATAACTTCTGAATCAAAAACATAAAACAAAACATATGAGTACTTGTGAGGACTCGGAGGCCAACGCGCACACCCCCTATACCCGAGATACTATCAACGGGAGCTTAGGATGGAACGTCCCAACTGATCCCTTCACCGATGGAGTAGAAATGTCGCCGAATCTCCAAACTATTTCAGCTCCAGTAGGCGCGAATTGGAAAACAGGAATGATCTGCGATAACACGACCTCTAGATGCAAAGATGTTGTCAGTTCGACAAGATCCAAGACGCGTCCACGCTTCTCTTACTCATTTCGAGCTGTGCAAATTTGAATCCGCTAGATGTAGCATAATCAGCTGGCTCGTCTAAAGAAGGGCTTGTTATACGCACAGGCAGGCCCGCGTGCCGCCAATAAATGTCATACTACAAGAGCTGTCAGGAACAGAACCACACGGTTGTAGAAGGACGTATTTCGCACGTATTTGCGTATACACCTTGGATATTTGCATCTGCAACGCTTTGCGGAAGTGGTGCTAACCAACGTTCCGGTTTCCATTCGGCCGCATCGGCCCCCCAAATCGACGGCTCGCGGTTCAAATTATAGATTTGAATGTACACGTCCGTATGTTTCGGTACGAAGATTTCATGGACTTCGCGTCCGTCGACATCCCGAATGGGGGCAGAAAGTGGGAGAACAACATCGCTTCGAGTACTGCCAACGACTAGTGAGTATGAAGGGCCATAAGATGAGAATCATGCGTCGCGTACGTTCTCATTACTCCAGGAACAGGCGCGTAGCTGTGACACCTTTGAGAATATGTCCCAAGAACCAAGACGAACACCTTACAGGCGCAGAGTTTCACGACACACCGCCTCCAAGAAAGGCAAAGAAACAAGCTGGTCATGCGTGAGCTCCTCTTTGTCTTCATGGGCCTCTTTCAGCTCTGTTCTGAGCTTGTCCTGGACGTCAGGATGGAGGGACAGTAGATGTAGAATCCGGGAGAGAGCGGACGATGTCGTATCTGTTCCCGCTATGAGAAAGACCCTAAAAAAAAAAGACCTAGTCATCAACGCCGCCTAGTTTGAATCAACGCGTGCTGGGGCGTACGCCATTTGCGCAACCAGTTCCTCTTCGCTCAATCGAATGTCCTCGGGTTCTGCCAATCTAGCTCGCACTATAAACGGTCACCTCAGGTTTCTGATCTGAAAGCACGGTGTCTTGTACGCACTGAGAAGACTGATGATATCGTTTCCATCTCCAACATGCTTGACAGTCGCATCATCACCTAATTCCAGCAGTCTCTTCTTTGCCTCGTGAATATCCCTCGCCTTTGAATCCAGGGTCTCCGCGAGGTCCATGAGATAATTTAATTTCGGCCACGGCAATGTTCTTCCCAGGAACTTGAGAACTTTGGGGTGGAATATCTTGTCAATGTAAGGAAACAAGCTTCGAGGCACCGCAAGAGAGGACGCAGTTGGGCTAGAAAGAGTGTCAGAATAACAAAGTCAATTCAAGCGTTCCTTGTACTGACACCCATTCCTTGAGTGCTCGACAATACTCGTCGTCTCTGCCTTCAAAAATACCAAAGGAATACCCGAGACCGGCTTGCCCAATGAGTTCGAGAGCAAACCTTCCCATCCAATCGGCAACGTTGATCTCTTCCGGGCCATTCGATACAATCGACCAAAGGTTCTCACGAAGCTGAGAAGAACTGAGACCACTGGTTCGGGGATACAAACCTGGGAGAGTACCTGTTTTGAGACCCTATAAAAAATTGGGGTCAAATATCGCATGTGCTTGATGTTGAATGCGGGGTTTAGCAATTTTCGTTGCATCCGGTGTTGAGCACCTCGATTGGTGGTAATATAGGTGTATGCCCACGGAAAATTTAGAAAATGATTTCCCTACCTGACGTAGCAAAGAGCGATGGCCCCTGGGCCTGCATGTTCGAGCTTTTTCGGTTTCAAGACGAAGGTCAATCCTTACTCCGAACGAAAAACGTACCGGAGGAAAGACTCCGTCATTTCAAAAATGTGTTGATCCTTGACAAAAATGTTGCTGCATGCCTTAGGATCAGATACCACGAGCTGGATATCCTGTGCCCCAGTTATGTTATAACATCCCGTGGCGGTCAACACTCATCAGGACGTACCCCAAAAAAGCCATAGACGCGAGCTACTTTTCCGTACGTCTTGTATAACCCTTCGTGGAACGGGTAGGCATAGGGATTGAACATATGGTGCCAATGACCTTCTCATTCTTTCAGCGTGCAGCCCGTTTTCTCAAACGCGCGGAGCTTACCCCAGAAAAGAGAGGGGTTAGACGGCCCGGGAATTTTGAGGAGGATCCGCTGCCTGAACCTGTGGCTGAGGAGGGCAAGCGAGACCGCCCCAGCAAGGGCTACGAGGGCATAGGCGACAACTTCGAAGAGAGAAAACATGTCAGGGATTTGGGGATGAGCAGTCGAAACCTCCAGGAAGCCTATATAGTTTTTTACTTCAGACAGTTCCGTGATTCGCATTCGCTCGCATGAATGACCCTGGGATTCCTCGGGGAAACTTGAAGGTGGCCGTTCCGACTCTTCGAGCTTGTTCGGTGCCTCAGACTGTTTCAGACTGTCTCAGGAAGGAATGCAGCGTCACGCATCGTGCACCACGCATCGTGCATCATGCATCACGCGTCCGAGTCACAACGCAACTTTTACTCCAGCGCGAGCGGGTGAAAGTCAGACACGATGACTTGCGCGATGACGGCGATCTCCGCATGGCCGCAGCGGTGGGAGGATTTCGGGGTTATAGATGGCCTAGATAGATAGCTTCGTGCCACGGTCCGACCGTTACCGTGCCGAGAGCCTTGATGGGGGGAAGCCTCGCGAGGAAGAACGACGAGTCGACGACTGCCATCATTTCGATTCGTGGGCGAAAGCACAGTGGTTGCCGGTACTGGGAATGAACTAAAAACGAGACAGCGTGTACAGTCACTGACTCACTGGTGACTTGTCGTGTGAATCTGTTCAGTTTCTGCCATCCACCATTACTAGTACCATCATCGTCGCAAGTAAATGTCAGTTGCATCTCAGCAACCAATTGGACACGCGCTCTCCACCGGCCCGGCATGGGGCAACGCTAACGTATACCTCACGTAACTGAGCACGCACCATCATGATTTGGACTTCACGGTTTGTCCTGCCCGTAGGATCACTCTCGGCTCTCGCATCCAACCACGAAGAGCTGAAACAGCTCTCTACAATGAAGGGAGCCTCTTTGGGTCCTTGATGAATGGTACCCTGGTTTCATTTTCAGATGTCCGTTGTGTACGCCACCGCGTTCGAGTTGTACTATACCTTAGGATATTCATCAATCCGAACCACTACTCACGACCCCAGTTCAGTCTCCCTCAAAATAGGGCAGAGACCCTTGCGAGTGGTGGCCGGGTCGTGGATACTTGGCCATTGCTGCTGAGGTGCGTCCTTTGCGGTAGTCATGACAGTTTGTGAGTGAGTGTCACTCAAAACGCCCTTTGATGTCTTTTTTTTTTTTTTGAACCGTTTTATTCCGCAGCAGTACATGGTAAAAGAACGGTCTTCGCCTCTATGAAGAGAGTGAAATTTATGAAACACTGGTATCGTAAGCCAAGACCCACATGCAGACAGATAGTAGATGCTCCGAGACATAGTCCGGGAACAGAGAGGCACCTTCCAAGGAAACCGGTTAACGGGGGCGCAGAGCGAACGCCCTTTGATGTCCCGTTTGATGAAGTGTTTGGTGCGGACGTTCTTTATGAGGACGCGCATGGAACATGGATCAGTGCACGTCTTGAACGGCTTGTTCGCTTGACCGGTCCCTTTCATTTAGTGATCAGGGGTTCACACGCGAGTCGGCAGCAATTGAGCGTCCTTCCCTCGAAGACATGCAATGGACGATGTCGACTTCTTCATGTATCACACAGAAAGAAAGTATCACATATATCACATCCAAGGCAGGACGCGCGACTGGTTACACAATAGTGAGTACTGAGTGAATCCGTACCCGGGTCGCGCCAGCAGCCCATTCCTTTCCGGTTCCTTTTATCACAACTTATGTGAGTTCTACACCTTGGCTATTTTCGACAATTTTCGATACACATCGAGGCATCATGATGTACTAAGACTTGGAATGTAGTGTTACGCGGCGTATCGTTCGGAGTTCGTTCGGAGTTCGAAGTTCGTATAGCGATTGCCACAGAGATGATTCACAAGATCGACGAGAGGGGAATCGAGTCGTTCAAGGTTCGGGGTACGTGAAGCCAAAGAGATGTATATGAGAAAGCTATTGCAGTTGAATACAATAGGTCGAGCTTAGGGCTCTAGGGTTTACAAGACAGTCCTTAAGTACTACTGGAGTCGAGTCATCCGAAGCTACTAGAACGTACAGACGATTCACAGTGATCGACCGAGTAGAGCTCGTTGCGGAACATAACTTCTGAATTAAAAACATAAAACAAAACATATGAGTACTTGTGAGGACTCGGAGGCCAACGCGCACAACCCCTATACCCGAGATACTATCATCGGGAGCTTAGGATGGAACGTCCCAACTGATCCCTTCACCGATGGTGTAGAAATGATGCCAAATCTCCAAACTATTTCAGCTTCAGTAGGCGCGAATTGGAAAACAGGAATGATCTGCGATAGCACGACCTCTATGCAAAGATGTTGTCAGTTCGACAAGATCCAAGACGAGTCCACGCTTCTCTTACTCATTTCGAGCTGTGCAAATTTGAATCCGCTAGATGTAGCATAATCAGCCAGCTCGTCTAAAGAACAGCTTGTTATACGTACATGCAGGCCCGCGTGCCGCCAATAAATGTCATACTACAAGAGCTGTCAGGAACAGTGAACCACTTGGTTGTAGAAGGACGTATTTCGCACGTATTTGCGTATACACCTTGGATATTTGCATCTGCAACGCTTTGCGGAAGTGGTGCTAACCAACGTTCCGGTTTCCATTCCGCCGCATCGGCCCCCCAAATCGACGGCTCGCGGTTCAAATTATAGATTTGAGCGAACACGTTCGTATTTTTCGGTACGAAGATTTCATGGACTTCGCGTCCGTCGACATCCCGAATGGGGTCAGAAAGTGGGAGAACAACATCGCTTCGAGTACTGCCAACTACTAGTGAGTATGAAGGGCCATAAGATGAGAATCATGCGTTGCGTACGTTCTCATTGCTCCAGGAACAGGCGGGTAGCTGTGACACCTTTGAGAATACGTCCCAAGAACCAAGACGAACACCTTACAGGCGCAGAGTTTCACGACACACCGCCTCCAAGAAAGGCAAAGAGACAAGCTGGTCATGCGTGAGCTCCTCGTTGTCTTCATGGGCCTCTTTCAGCTCTGTTCTGAGCTTATCCTGGACGTCAGGATGGAGGGACAGTAGATGTAGAATCCGGGATAGAGCGGACGATGTCGTGTCTGTTCCCGCTATAAGAAAGACCCTAAAAGAAATGACCGTCATCAACACCGTCTGATTTGAATCAACGAGCGCTGGGGCGTACGCCATTTGCGCAACCAGTTCCTCTTCGCTCAATCGAATGTCCTCGGATTCCGCCAATCTAGCTCGCACTATAAACGGTCACCTCAGGTTTCTGATCTGAAGGATGGTATCTTGTACGCACTGAGAATACTGATGATATCGTTTCCGTCTCCAACATGCTTGACAGTCGCGTCATCACCTAATTCCAGCAGTCTCTTCTTTGCCTCGTAAACATCCCTCGACTTTGAATTCAGGGTCTCCGCGAGGTCAATGAGATGGTTTAATTTCGGCCACGGCAATGTTCTTCCCAGGAACTTGAGAACTTTGGGGTGGAATATCTTGTCAACGTGAGGAAACAAGTTTCGAGACACCGCAAGAGAGGACGAAGTTGGGCTAGAAAGAGTGTCAGAATAACAAAGTCAATCTAAGCGTTCCTTGTACTGACATCCATTCCTTGAGTGCTCGACAATACTCGTCGTCTCTGCCTTCAAAAATACCAAAGGAATACCCGAGACCGGCTTGCCCAATGAGTTCGAGAGCAAACCTTCCCATCCAATCGGCAACGTTGATCTCTTCTGGGTCATTCGATACAATCGACCAAAGGTTCTTACGAAGCTGAGAAGAACTGAGACCACTGGTTCGGGGATACAAACCTGGGAGAGTACCTGTTTTGAGATCCTATAAAAAATTGGGGTCATGTGTCGCATGTGCTTGATGTTGAATGCGGGGTTTAGCAATTTTCGTTGCATTCGGTGTTGAGCACCTCGATTGGTGGCAATAGGTGTATGCCACGGAAAATTCAGAAAATGATTTCCCTACCTGACGTAGCAAAGAGCGATGGCCCAGATCCCTGCATGTTCGAGCTTTTTCGGTTTCAAGACAAAGGTCAATCCTTACTCCGAACGAAAAACGTACCGGAGGAAAGCCTCGGTCATTTCAAAAATGGGTTGATCCTTGACAAAAATGTTGCTGCATGCCTTAGGATCAGATACCACGAGCTGGATATCCTATGCCCCAGCTATGTTATAACATCCCGTCGGTCAACACTCATCAAGACGTACCCCAAAAAAGCCATGGACGCGTGCTACTCTTCCGTACGTCCTGTATAACCCTTCGTGGAACGGGTAGGCATAGGGATTGAACATATGGTGCCAATGACCTTCTCATTCTTTCAGCGTGCAGCCCGTTTTCTCAAACGCGCGGAGCTTACCCCATAAAAGAGAGGGGTTAGACGGCCCGGGAATTTTGAGGAGGCCCCGCTGCCTGAACCTGCGGCTGAGGAAGGTAAGCGAGGCGGCCCCAGCCAGGGCTACAAGGGCATAGGCGGCGACCACGAAGAGAGAAAACATGTTAAGGTGTTTGGGGACGAGCAAACGAAACCTCCATGAAGCCTATATAGGTTTTACTTCAGACAGTTCCGTGACTCGCATTCGCTCTGCATGAATGACCCTGGGATTCCTCGGGGAAAGGTGGCCGTTCCGACTCTTCGAGCTTGTTCGGTGCCTCAGACTGTTTCAGACTGTCTCAGGAAGGAATGCAGCGCCGTGCATCGTGCATCATGCATCACGCGTCCGAGTCACAACGCAACTTTTACTCCAGCGCGAGCGGGTGAAAGTCAGACACGATGACTTGCGCGATGACGGCGATCTCCGCATGACCGCAGCGGTGGAAGGATTTCGGAGTTATAGATGGCCTAGATAGATAGCTTCGTGCCACGGTCCGACCGTTACCGTGCCGAGAGCTTTGATGGAGGGAAGCCTCGCGAGGAAGAACGACGAGTCGACGACTGCCATCATTTCGATTCGTGGACGAGGTCGCCAGTAAGCACAGTGGTTGCCGGTACTGGGAATGAACTAAAAACGAGACAGCGTGTACAGTCACTGACTCCCTTGTGACTTGTCGTGTGAATCTGTTCAGTTTCTGCCATCCACCATTACTAGTACTATCATCGTCGCAAGTAAATGTCAGTTGCATCTCGGCGTCAATGGTAAACCAACTGAATTGGACACCGCTCTCCACCGGCCCGGCATGGGGCAACGCTAAGCTAACACTACGCTAATTAATAACTTGCGGGGGCTCCTTGAACCGCAACCACCACCATGGGCGGTTTTTCCCACACCTGGGCAAGGATGGATGTCCACATCCACGGTCACCGACGGCTCCTAGTAATACAGCCTACATCACCATATCCCATCCTTTACTAGAGGAAAATTGACTAAAATTAATGTTACTTCAGTGGCCCCAAGAGCAACCCCCGCACTGAGCGTTGATCACCAAAACTCTAGACTCTGTGTGACCATACCCGAATACCATAAACCCCCACAACCACTTACTCTGTAACGATCTCATGTAACACACCACAATATACACAATAGCTCCCATTTAACTACAGACTACAGCTGCAGTGGGCATTTGCACGCAACTTCAACTGCGACCAAACACCCACCACAACCTGACCAAACAAACGCCAAATTGACACGTCAGTTTGCCCGGGCCAGCCGGTAAACGTGTTCACTGAACCGCAGACCCACAGCAAGAAAACATAATAAACAACGGCATAAGTCGGAGCAAGAGTCTCTACGTTCCCGGACATCCACGGCCCTCTCTGAGATGGAAATAAACATACTAAGCCCTTCTACACACCCCGACGATACTGTAACTTATGCAACTAATCCTGACGCTAACAGACCCACCCCAGAATAAAATGAAACTGACACATGCTACCCCCCGGCGCGAATGCAAACCGGAGACCCCCCTCCTGGCGACAATACCTCTCCGACCCCCCCGGCAACGACAACGACCTGTAGTGAATTAAGGCGAGCGGATGATAAATGCCGACTAACCAACGACAAGATAACCGCGACCAAGATCAAGAGATGTGATGCCATGGTGCAGTCAGTGGACAGCACATGGAAGGCAGCCCTCAGCCGGGAATGGGACTACCACCCAACTGGATGATCTACGTGAGGTTTTACTATCGTTCCCGCACCTCTGCAAACGTACCCATTACTGCAAATTCCGAAAGATCTTAGTAGATCAGTACTTTCCTGGCACCCTTTCTTCCCAAAAAAAATACACTATGTTCTCTAGCATATGTAGATATGAGATCACACAATATAATGAGGATCAGAGCAAAATTAGGGTCATGAAAAATCGACAAAGGTGATGGGGTGGTCCAAAACGCGTGCCCACACCCCCAGATCTGAGCGATCCTAACATCCCTAAGGTAGGGGACATCAGGAACCCGCGACCTTTACATAAGCATTTTATCGTCCTCATCGTTGTTCGATCTCCTCCCTCACTTATCACAAAGGGCAAAATGTAAGATAGGAGAATTGAAGAGATCAATGTCAGCTTTCGGCCTCATTTGTTTTTTTTTAAAAATCTTTTCATTTGAACAAAAAAACACATGAACTATCTTTTTCATTAAAACACAATCTTTCGATGTTTACACTCGATCTAAGCCAACATGTTGAAACTGGGCAAAAAGTCATGGCCGGTAAAAGTCACGTGCCCGTATTAGTAATGCTTACCAAGACGGGCTTTACCCCCCAAATTAACCAACCACTAAAGCCCCCGTTAGCCTAAAAAAACGAGCAAATGCCAAAAGCAAGTCAGCGAAACAAGCACACCTCAAAAATATAGAAAAAGCCCGACTTCAAAAGGTGCAAAACACCAAGGAGTCATTGCAAGGTGCGATCTGTTCCTCAATGCTGTCTGATCACATGACTCACATCCAGTCCAGCACCAGCGGACGAAACACGTCCCTCAGTCGGCCCAGACACAAATATATTCGAATTTGATAGGGCACCGGCAGCCACAAACCATCTGCACGCATCCCATATCAGCCGGAAATCAGAAAGGACGATTAGAAGACACAAGAAGGCCAAAAGAGACCTGGAAGCCAAGGGCTTCTTCTCGTTGCCAGAGTTCTTCAGACGGAAGGCCGAGGGCATGAGACAACAAGACAATGCCAAAGCTGTTCAAACCATTGAGCAGGAGGAGGAGGAGGAGGAGGAGGAGGAGGAGGCCGAGACGATGCGAAGCGCGTGCAGTGCCGAGCCTGAGGGCAGCAGCACCCCGGGCGCGGTGTCGACACACGTGCCGTCTAGCGATAATCCTAGCGACTCGGAAAATGACTTGGGTTCTTGCTGGGGGCCTTCTCAGACGATCCTGTATGAAAGCGAAGAGTCTTCTTGCAGTGATGAAACCCCAAGCGATGTTGAGGACCCCCAAAGTGCCGCTACACGGGAGCTCAACGGTCTTCGCTGGAGGGACGCCCTCAACGAAATCACCATGCAGCATCCCAGGAACAATGCTATGGGGATCCTCCGAGACCGTGCCAAACTGAAGGTCAGGCAAGCGGAACTGTCCCTTGTGGTCAGACACAAGCCCCTGGACGAGGTTCTTTATGGTCGCACCGTGGCAATGGTTGGCCTGTTGAACTTATTTTTGAACGAATCCCTAGGTTACACATGGACAAAGGCATCGGAAGTCATTGCAACGTCCGAAGGACGCGGTAAAACTCGCGCGAGGTCGATCCGAGAGTGGGTGCTCAACTTTGTGCGCACCGGAGAACTGCCGATTCACCACCGCGGATCACGGCCGACTGCATTGGACGACGAAGATATCGTCCATGATCTGAAACTCGCCCTCAGTGAGAAGGCAAAGAGCGGCTTCATCACGGCGACCGATGTCGCTGATGTCGTTTCAAGTCCGGACATTCAAGCTCGATTCGCGCAAGCCGGGATTGATAAGCCATCGATATCAACAAGAACTGCGCGCCGCTGGCTAGACAAGTTGGGGTGGCGATATGGCAGACACCAGAATGGCATGTACATTGACGGCCACGAACGGGAGGATGTCGTGGAGTACAGGGTAAATTTTGTGGAACAATTCAAGCAATATGAGCGACGGTTTCACACCTGGGATGACGCGGGGAATGAGACTCGCCCGTCAGGTTTCCCTGTGCCCGAGGTGAATGGCCGCTTTCGTCTTGTTCTCGTCACTCATGACGAATCCGTCTTTTACCAAAATGACCAACGTAAAATTCATTGGGGGTGTCCTGGCGGGAATGGGGTTCCAAAACCAAAGGGGGAAGGGCACACGTTGATGGTTTCGGACTTCTTAACTGCAGATTGGGGCCGTCTGCGCGACGATGAAAGGTGCGTTGTTACTGACCCTTTCCTCGCCAGTCTCACTCAATATCTATTTAGCGACGCTCGGATTATCTTCCGGCCTGGGAAGAACAGGGACGGCTGGTTTACGGCCAACCACCTGCTTGTCCAGGTGGCCAACGTGATCGATATCTTTGAGGGGCTCACAGGGGGATATGCGCAGGGCCTCTTTCTTTTCGACAACGCGCCCAGCCACCAGAAGTGTGCAGACAACGCGATCTCGGCTCGACGGATGGTCAAAGGTGCGTGTTCCGTTCATGTCTCCCAGGTCTTTTGTCCTCACCCCCCCCCAGCACCAAAGGAGGGCTGGACGCATCACCCCGGGGGAGAGCGCATGCGTAGCAGTAAATTACCTCACGGAGAGCATCAGCTCTTTTATTTTCCAGAAGACCACCCGACCATGCCCGGCTGGTTCAAGGGCATGGAGCAGATCATTCGGGAACGTGGGCTATGGCCAGAAGAGGGGGGCCCGGGGTTGCTCGCTCAGTGTTTTGAATTCAAATGCCCCCCTGGCCATGTGGACTGCTGCTGCCGACGTATCCTCTATCTCCAGCCTGACTTCACGGATCAGAAATCCCAGCTTCAGGAATTAATCGAGTCGCGCGGCCATATTTGCGACTTCTACCCGAAATATCATTGCGAGCTCAATTTTATTGAGCAATACTGGGGCGCGGCAAAATCTCGATACCGCGCAGCCCCCCGAGCGAAGACATCTCGCGACATGGAGAACACTGTCAAGGAGTGCCTTGACAGTGTCCCCCTTCTTCAGATCCGACGGTCAGTCTTTTTTTTTTCCCGGTTGCATAGCTTATTCTTTTGTCTCTTAGGTTTGCAAATCGAGCCACGCGCTTTGTTACTGCTTACAGGGAGGGGCTGTCTGGTGCACAAGCGGCGTGGGCGAATAAAAAATATCACAGGCATCGTACGTTACCACCCCAAAGCATTCTCAACGCGAGGGACACCATAGGTTAGGGGTTGCTCGGAAAAATGTAATCAATAAACCCTAGAATACAGAAACCCTAGGCTAACCCCCCGTGGCCGCTTACATAATCTAAACGTAAGTGTAACCCTAGGGTTAGGGGATTACTTAAGGTTGCAGGTTCCTGATGTCCCCTACCTTACTGGACCTCACCTTACTGTGATGTTATTATCCATTACTACAGTGACTCTATGAATTTTGGAATCAATAGATGGAGGCGATCGAGTTGGAGAAGCAAAACTCACCAAGGACCATGGAGAGGTGACAAAACGTGACCCAATTCGGCAAACTCCTTTTCGGACAGCAAAATGACTGACACACGTTGCCACATTTGCCGAAACGCCGCTCATTCCTCTGCCTGCCAAAACCCTGCCGCTGCTGTGACAATCTGTGACCAAAAGTTGCAGAGGTGGGTCCCATTGCTCCACATTGAATGGACTCAGAAACAAATGAATAAAAATCTGATTTGGGTGGGATATACATGTATCTATTACTATGTACAAAATAAAGTAGCTACGATATGTTGTTGAAGCTACAAAAAAAAGATACCGTGTTTTTGCAGAGGTGCGGGAACGATAGTAGTGGGTAGGAGAGCACGCAGCGTCAGGTTCTTGGATGGTCACGTGCACTGAGTCCCACACATCCCCATACACCATGGGGCGTGCGTCAAGGCATTTTCCCTCACATCTGGGCTTCGGCCCGGCTACATGCGGGCTAGATAGGGTTGATGGTAAATCTCCTGCTATCTAGCACTTATTTCTGGTAATTAGGGATAATGTAGTTACCGGAAATAAACGCTTTCCAAAATAAATTAATAAATTAATAACTTGTTGAACGTATACCGAAATGCTCAGACCGGCTCGTATTCTTTCGGATCCTCGCGTTCTTCACCGCCTGACCGAAGCCTCAGGCCTCAGGCCTGAGAAACTAACAGCCACCGTTGGAATGTCATCTATTAGGATCTTTCCCGGCCCTCTGAATCAAGGAAAACTCGTTCCAAGAGCATATTCACAGCATGCCCCATGTCCATCCACACTACGAACTCTGCCTCGGGCATATGCTTGCTTAAATACGCCGAATTTGATGGTCGGATATAATGATCCTGATCTCCGGTCAGGATCAATACCTTGGGGATGGCCTTGGATATTTGTGCCAGACGCTAGGCTTCTACACTGTGTGCCAACCCCGCCCACATCTGCGAAACAGCCCCGAGGGATTTTGGGACGCGTGTTATGGCTGCGCATTCATTATATAGCTTGCGAGGCATCAATACAATGGTTGACCTCACGTAACTGAGCACGCACCATGATTTGAACTTCAGGGTTTGTCCTGCCCGTAGGATCATTCTCGGCTCTCGCATCCAACCACGAAGAGCTGAAACAGCTCTCTACAATGAAGGGAGTACGCCTCTTTGGGTCCTCGATGAATGGTACCCTGGTTTCATTTTCAGATGTCCGTTGTGTACGCCACCGCGTTCGAGTTGTACTATACCTTAGGATATTCTTCAATCCGAACCACTACTCACGACCCCAGTTCAGTCTCCCTCAAAATAGGTCTCAATTGGACGCACCGGAAGAACGTTGAATATAGGGAGACCTCCGGCTGACGTCACCGCAAGACTCAGAGAAATAAATCTCTCAGGAGAATGCGATAGGCTAGCTCTGTGAACACCAACAACGTCGGAACTCAGACAGATTTGGGGTACTAACCCACCTTGCGTAATCATACCGCCGAGCGATAGTCCAACAACATGGACACTGCGGCTCTCGGTCCAACCGATGAAATCGAGCAGTATAATGACGTCTTCCGCCATGGCACTCGTCCTGTAGTATTGGTAAATCACGCAATGGGAAGCAGGTTGTCAGCGTCGATCGAATGGGTCAGAGGATAAAAGGACAGACGACACCTTCCTTTTCCGGTAACCACCACCAATCTGGGCCACGTCACCGTGCCCCAGTAGTAGCAGTTCACTGTAGCATTCTCTACACACAAAGACACCACAACTACCACATCAGAGGGCGGTACAACCTCCCCCTTTCCCAAAAAAGAAAGGAAAAAAGGCTTCTCGCGAAGCGATGGCCCACAGTGAGGGCAGAGAAGGTATGAGACCCCCGGACCCCGCCACCGCGGGGCCCCTCATGGGGAACACTGACGCGGGGGACCAGGGCACCCCTCCCCCCGCACAAAGGGCCGCTGACCCGCTGACGCAGTCGCGGACCCAACACATGACCCCTGAGCAGCCGGGGGTGAACAACGGGTCCCCGGACCCATTAACGCAGCCCCCGGTCGAATACTCCCAGGACGCCATGGACGTCAGCGGGGCGGGGGACGCTACGCCCACCACGTATAAGGTGGAGACAAATAGAGCGGAGCTAACATCAGAGCCCCCGGGCCCCCCGGCCGCCCTTGTGGCCCGGGCCTTAGAAAACGCAATCGACCGAGAGATCGCAGACGGTGCAAACGAAAGCATCCAGACACTGCGGGGTGAGCTGGGTGCCAAATTCGTAGGCTGGTCAGCCTACTACCAGGAGAAGGAGGTCGAACTGAGGAGAGACCGGGCAGTCGCCGTCTCCCAGGACGCCTTCAACAAAGCACTCGCAGTTGTGACCCTGGCACTCGACTGCGGGCCGGTAAAAGACACTAACGCGGGGGCGACGATGCTGCTGCTGCACCAATGGTTCAGGGTCGCACTGATAACTGTCGCCGCAGCGGTCCGCGGAGCCCTGCGGTCAGATGACATAGTACGCGCGGCGGGCCATGACCTTGACCCGCGAGACGATATCCTCGAGGTTCATCGCGACCTTGGATGCCCACACACGGAGGGGGAGGCCCTCCAAGCTATGCTTGAACACCTCTCTGGCCTGCTCCGGGGCTGGAGAGGGCTCCCTGGGGACGCTAACCCAGAAACATTCTTAGATTACATCAAGACAAAATCGCGCGCTGAGCTCGAGGCGTTAGCGGAAAAGGAAGCCGAAGCCGAGGTAGGGGAGCACAAGGCCAGCCATCTCCAGCGCCTCAAAGAGCTGGCGGAACCCGAGCTGAGGGCAGAGGCACAGGCGTGGGTAGACGGACTCCAGGCAGTCTTCGAAGCCCATTATTTCGATCGCTTTTTCGAAAAAATCAGAAGCGACGTGGCCAGCGCCTCCTGGGCTGGCCAGGTCAGAGCTGTCGCCGTCGCTGACCTGCACACAGTCTTTACAGGACGCAGAGCAGAGATAGAACGCGAAGCAGAGGAACAAGTGCGGGAGGAGGCCAGGAAAGCGGCCGAAGCACAGGTGGAGACTTGGAAACAGGAACACTACAACGCGCTCAAGAACCTTGCCATCAAGGGAGTCGAGCTCGAAGCCAAACAGGCCTACAAGCCCAACATCGCCCGCTGGCAAGAGGAAAAACTCGAAGAGCTCAAGCGCGAGGCGCCATGCCAGGCGGAGACGGAAGCCAGAAATGCCAAGATCGCAAGGATCGAGAGACGAGAAAAGGAGTGGGAGGACGAAATCGACGGACTGGTAAAGTCCCGAAACCCCCACCTCATCCTAAAAGCCGCCCGAGACCTCGGGTTTAACATTACAGAGGGGGGGAAGGGCAGGTCTGACGGACCTGAGGCCCAACCCCCAAAAGCGGCGAGAGGAAATAAACGCACGGTGTCGGGACAATCGGTCAGTGTGGCTCGAGGCCGCTCACCGTCCCACACCCCGACCCAAACACCGAGAGCCAAAGCGGCCTCGCTATGTGATATAGGGCGGGCGCCACCCGTGGCGCCCACCGAACCCCCGGCGAACACTGAGCTGGCTGAAATATTGTCACGAGTCTCCTCCCCGGCACCGGGGATGCAAGGTGCAGCGGACTCCATGCACGCGCCGCGGGCACTGCTGGAACCGACCGCGTTCCCGGCAACCCTCTCTGAAGGAGATTTGCGGAGTACAGGGTCCTCTGTCCACTGCCCGGCTAACGCCATGGACGAGGATGCAGTAGAGACCATGATCGCGACAGCCGGGAGCGAAGAGCCGCATCCACAGCTGCCCGCGCGCTCGGACCCCTATGTCGATGCAGCAGGCTTAGCGGATGCGATGGGCCTGGACCCCAAGAATCGGGCGCTACTACTGCTGGTGGACAGACTTCTTTCCAAAGTCACAGACCGGCTTGACCGGGTGGAGGCACGCCAAGAACAGCCCAACCCACGGGGAAGTAAGCAGGACCCGCAGGCAGGCCCACCTCCCCGGCCAGCCCCCGTAGCACACCCGGATGCTCGACCCCGGGCGCCACCGCGGCAACCCTCCCCGCCAACGTCAGCCCAACCCCCCCCTGCTGATGACAACGGGTACATCCCTACCAGGACATGGGCCAAGGTAGCAGCACCACGCACGGGGCTGATAATCACGGACAAAGCCATCGCGTCCCACGCGGCGGCAACAGCACTCTTATCAGCGGCCGCCCAGGCCCAGAACAGAACCCCAGCGGGCCGAATGAAGGCCGGGGGCCACCCTACTCCAGCCCGTCCCCTTACCACCGAGGTAGTAGTAATAAGGAACGGCGGGTTTGAGGACTCGCGGCGCGAGGAGAAGCTGAGAGGCCGCAGCCCGAGAGACATCGTCATGGAGGTCCGCACCGAGGTGGAGAGACAATGCCGCAACCCCATCAAAGTCCTCAGCGGCCGCTGGTTGACGACATACCAGAAAACAGGTAATTTCGTATACACACTCGCGGGTGATGTCTCGATCCCCGCGATGGTTTCCTACAAGAAATGGCTGTGCGGCCCATTCCCCGACGCGCAGATCCCCCCCACTGCCGGGTGGGTATGGGCTCACCTCAGAGGGGTCCCAACCAGGGACGAGGACAGGGTCCTCTATACAGGGGAGGAACTCCTGAAGGAAGTCCAATCCAATGAAATGTTCGCTGAAGCGATGTACACAGCGACGCCGAAATGGCAGATCCCACCTGAGAAAATGATGTCAGAGACGGCCACGGTACTGGTGGCATACGTCGACCCAACCGGGGAGATCTCCAAACACGCGCTAGCTGACGGGGTCTTTATGTTTGGAGCACAGATCAAGTTCGTTGTAGCAGGAGACAAACCGGCGCTCATACAGTGCCGCCGGTGCCACCTCCTTGGCCACAACAAAACTCGCGCCTCTGCAAGGTGCCGCGCACGGCGGTGCGTTGCGTCCGCTGCGGAGGCTCACATCATTCAGACAGGCACAACTTTGAGTGCAAGGGCCCACACAAGGTCGCAGGCAAATGCGACTGCGCGCTCAAATGTATCCTCTGCGGTAAGTCCAGGCACAACGCCCGGTCGCGCGCCTGCCCAAAGCGGGGCGACTTCGCCCCGCCCAGACTCGCCCGCGCCCAGGACACCCCAACGGATCGCCAACCGGCACCGGGCCCACCGCCGGCCCCGCAGACGCGGGCCAAGGGCAAGCAAAGAGAGGAACCACCGCACCAAAGGGTAGACGATGACAACATCCTCTACTCGCCGTCGGCCGTCCAGGACCCGCTCCCCCTGCCTACGGAGGACACCCTCCAGGCGGGACCAAGTGGACGGATCACGGCCATAGTCCCAGCGCGACGCGTGCAACCGGACCAGGCCATGGGCGGCTACGGCACCAGACTCATCGCGGAAGACGAAGCCGAAACCCTTCGAAGGAAGGCGGAGGCCGGAAACGCATTGGTGGCAGCGGCCATGGAAACCCCACCTAACCCCCCCAATGCGTAATTTCGTTCTCGGGGCAGTCAACATGAGGAGGCGCAATGACATGATGCATGCCCTCCTCGAAACGAATGAATCCGCTGACATCCTCTTTGTACAGGAACCATGGTTTGGAAGGATAGGGGTGAGGAGGAGCGACACGGAGAGAGAGGGGAGAGATACGATGGGGGGCGCGGCGCACCAGAAATGGGAGCTGCTCTACCCATACCACACCAACGAACGCAGGGCAAAAGTGATGACATACGCCCGGGTCCATCACAGAGACAACCCGTTCTGGAAGAACCCACTGAGGGTGATATGCCGCACGGACCTCGCCAGCCACCCCTGCCTGCAGGTCATCGACGTCATCGCGGGAAAGGAGAAATGGCGAGTCATAAATTTCTATAACGACGTCGACGACCCGTCAGCACTGACCGCCCTAACGGGCCTAACCCTCGAGCCCACCATCCCCACGCTTGTAGTTGGGGACTTCAATCTACACTCAAGAACATGGTCACCGGCGGGATGGGCCCCATCCACAGGGGTCGCGCGCCTGGAAGAATGGGCAGCAGTGGAAGGGCTCGAGCTCCTGACCGCGCCCGGCACGCCAACGCGGCGCGGAACCCCAAACCAGAGGGAGAGCACAATAGACCTGACATGGCGCAACTTCGCGGCATCCGTCAGGCAGACGTTCGCAGGAGCGGTGATCGACTGGGAGGGCTCACTGGGCTCAGACCACGCACTCATCCACACATTCGCCACCACCCAGCATCACGCCCGCGCGCCAAGGGAAGAGCGCAGCCGCCAGTTCGACGTCGACGTCGATGGAGAGACAAGGGAGGCATGGACCAGGGAGCTAAAGGTGAAGCTCCCGTGCGTCCGCGCCCCCCCACAATCGACGCAAGAAATCGACACGATTGTCGACCTGCTGTACACGGCCCTAGACAGCGCCTGCGACGCTACCCTCAAAAGAAAAGGGGCGAACCCGGCCCGATCGGCGAGGTGGTGGTCAGACGAATGCAAAGCGGCGGTCGAGGGGATGCGAAGAGCCGGCTCCGAGGAGGAAAAGAAGCTGGCCAACGCAAACCTCAAGAAGGTTACGCGCAAAGCTAAGCGCGAGTGGGCGGACGCCTACATCACCAAGGCCAACGTCTGGGAGGTAGCGCAGTGGCGCCACGGACGTCGCCAGACACGCGTCCCAGCACTCAGAGTGGCCGGTGGCGAACTATCGTTCAACCACGAGGAGATGGCTGAGGCCCTGTCTAAGCGCTTCTTCGCAGAAGAGCGCGAGCCCATCCCCGCGGCCTTCCATGATGACCCAGAGGCACACGAGGAGCGCCCCTTCGAACCTCTGACGGAGGAAGAGATAGGAGATTACCTGCGCAAAGCCGCAAATAAAACAGCCCCAGGGATGTCGGGCCATGGCTGGCTCATACTCAAATGGGCCTGGCCCGAGATTTCTGAAACGCTGACGAACGTGTTCAACGCTTGCATCACTCTAGGCCACCACCCCGCCCGCTGGAAGGAAGCAGTAGTAGCGGTTATCCCGAAACCGGACAAACCCGACTACACGCTCCCCAAAGTGCACCGCCCAATCTCCCTCCTGGAGAACATGAGCAAGCTGCTGGAGAAAGCAGTCGCGGGCCGCTTCCAGCACGACATCGCCAAACTGGACCTCATCCCAACAAACCAGTTCGGGGGCCGGAAACACTCCTCGTGCACGGACGCGGGACTAGCGCTAATACATGACATCCAGTCGGCGCACGCCCAAGGCCTCAAATGCGGCATACTGCTGTTCGACGTAGCGGGGTTCTTCGACCACGTCAACCACGGAAGACTGACGGGCCTAGTAGGGCGACTGGGATTCGCCAAGGGCATCGTCAAATGGGTAGGCGCCTTCCTAAAGGACAGGAGAGTTCGGCTCAGGTTCAATAACATCATGAGCGACGAGAGAGGACAACCGGTCGGGGTCCCGCAGGGGTCGCCCATCTCCCCCGTCCTCTCAGTACTGTACACATCACCGCTCCTGCACAAAATGAAGAGCTGGAACAACTCGTCCCTAGGTATGTACGTGGACGATGGGATCATATTCGCGTGCGCGGAGGAATGGAGCGACGTCTCCAACATCCTCTGCGCACGCTACAACGTATGCATGGACTGGCTGAGAAGGGCCGGCCTAGCTGTCGAGCCAGACAAGACGGAGCTCCTGTTCTTCCAGAAACCGGGGGAGCGCAACCCCGTCCCACACCCCACCCGACTCATACTACCTGAACCCCTTGTAAACTCCTACTATGTCGTCCAGCCAGTGGAGACGATAAGGTATCTCGGATTCTTCATCCACAAGAGGCTAAACTGGGAGCCACACGTCACTATCGTGGCCAACAGGGCACGTGCGTCGTTCAAGGCGTTGCAGGTGCTCGGTAACTCAATCAGGGGGCTATCCATGGCTAACTGGAGACTGGCCTTCAACGCCGTCTGCCTCCCGGTAATGACTTACGGGTGTCAACTCTGGTTCACGGGCAAGCACCCCAAGAAGCTAGTCGATATCCTGCAGCGAGTACAGAACGAGGGGGTTAAAGTCATCGCGGGCGCATTCCGCACGGCCCCCCGGGAGGCACTCCTACATCTTACACACATTCTCCCAATGCGCATCTTCCTGGAGAAACTCACACACACCTCGGCACTTCGCCTATACAGGTTACCACGGGCATCCCAACTTCTGAGGAGGCTCGGCCCAGAATGGTACGCAGCACGCCAAGGCGACCTGCCCCTGCCAGTCCCGCAAGTGCCGCCCCCGCGTAGGAGGGCCAAACCCCGCCCCACGGCCCTCGAGGCCCTAGCGGCCCGTATCCCATCGGATGGCCCACGGGTAGACGTCACGGCAGTCGCCCCCTGGGAGGTCCCTATCTGGGCAGCCCGCCTCAGCCACATGGGGGTCATAAACCCGCAGACAAGGAGAGCCTGGACCAAGGACCTCACACGCTCCTTCGAGGGGATGAACCTAGCAGTAGTCCACGTCGCGGCCGCGCTCACCAACGAGGGGAGAGAAGACGACAAGATCGTGGGCGGAGCAGCGGCGGTCATGAACCTGGGAACGAGCTGGGGCGAGCCCGCGGAGACGTGGGACTGGACCCAGGGAGAGATGGTTAAACAGTTCGACGCGGCATGCTTCGGCATCGCTAAGTCCATCGAGGCTCTCACTATCCGGTTTGCTAACGAGGCCTCCCCACCAGACACCATATACGTGCTATGCAGCGACGCATCTGCCCTGCTGGCTGTCAAGAACCCACGGAATAAGACGGCGCAATCGTCTGCCCTCCTGTTCCACTTTTCGCTGACTACCCTCTGCACCACACACAGACACATCAGCGTCGTGCTGGTATGGACCCCAGTCGACGAAGAGCTGGAAGGGCAGACAGCAGCACGCCTCAAAGCGACCGACGCATGCCGGCGCACGCCCCTGGGAGGGGTCGAACGCGTACAATCGGCGGCATTTCAGAAGGACCGCGCGAGGCAAAGGGCCTACCAGGAGTGGGCTACAGAGTGGGAGAAGAGGCAGGGGGATATCCGCGCAGGACGCAGGACCGCTAGCTTTGCAGACAAATTTACGCTCACCAAACCGCCGGACGGGGACAACCACCCCCTTTGGCTGGCCGCAACTGAATGCGAGAGAGATGACAAGGGGAGGAAGACGAAGAAGGCCCTCTTCTCAAGGCGCACCACCTCCGCAGCCCTCCAGGTCGCGGTGGACCACGCCTTCATGAGCTCGTACGCCGCCCGCTTCAGACCAGCGGACCCACCGGAATCATTGCGATGCCCGTGCGGGGAACCACTTCGCACCAGCGCCCATACGCTATACCATTGCCAATGATTCTACTTCGAGCGGCACGCCTTTGGAGTAGTCAAGTACGGCCGCACTATCCCCTACAACAAACTCCTGTCCTCCCACAAGAAAAACGCCCTCCGCTTCCTAACCTTCCTGCAGGAGACCCGCGCACTCTCCAGGCCCGAAACCGGACCAGACGCCTATGTGCCGCCCGAACCCGACTGAGGTCGGCACACAACCCCCCCACGAAACTCTAGGCGTCTGACGCCAGGTGCCAACCACTCAGCATTATTGCTTACGAATAGGCGCAACCGATTAGGATGCCTGATGGACGCGGGCCCAAAGGCCTGCAAACTTCTATTACCGCTACTTAGTACACGCTCTCAAATGTAGTCTCGGCTATGACCGGTCTGTACCCATGGTACGCATCCCGGGATAAAATGGTTCAAAAAAAAAAAAAAAAAAAAAAAAAGGACAGACGAGTACGGTCCCTTTGGAGTGTCGCTGTTCCCTGCGCCTCTATTATCGAAGACGAGAATGGAGTATTGCGGGAGCCGACTGAAGTGTTTCACTTGTGCAGCCCATGAGTTTAAGCTATCCATTAGTCTGTAGGGATGTCGTATTAATTGTGATAAGAAGGATCTGGACATGATACTCGCGCTGAGACGAAGACTACTTTGACAGGCCCCGTGCCATACTGTTCGAAGTACAGAGAGTGACTTTCCAGAGGCGGGTCCTGGCCTCTCGATTTTGCCACAGGGCACCCTTGCGAGTGCATGTGGCCGGGTCGTGGATACTTGGCCATTGCTGCTGAGGTGCGTCCTTTGCGGTAGTCATGACAGTTTGTGAGTGAGTGTCACTCAAAACGCCCTTTGATGTTTGGTGCGGACGTTCTTTATGAGGACGGGCATGCAACATGGATCAGTGCACGTCTTGAACGGCTTGTTCGCTTGACCGGTCCCTTTCATAGTGATCAGGGATTCACACGCGAGTCGGCAGCAATTGAGCGTCCTTCCCTCGAAGACATGCAATGGGCGATGTTTACTTCTTCATGTATCACGCAGAAAGAAAGTATCACATCCAAGGCAGGGTGCGCGACTGGATGTAGGGTGATGCTAGAATATGTTCATTACACTGAGTGAATCCGTACCCGAGTCGCGCCAGCAGCCCATTCCTTTCCGGTTCCTTTTATCACAGCTCAAGTTATGTGAATTCTACACCTTGGCTATTTTCGACAATTTTCGATACACACATCGGCGAGGTATGTAAGACTTGGAGTGTGATACACTGTTACGCGCAATAAGGCGTATCGTTCGAAGTTCGTAAGGCGATTGCCGACAACAGACGTTCGGGGTTCGTGAAGCCAAAGATATGTATACGAGAAAGGTATTGCAGTTGAATACAATAGGTCGAGGGGTCACAGTACGACCGAGTCATACAGTACGTCGAGTCAACATGTTGGGTCGAGTCATACGAATACATGAGAAAGAAGCAGAAGCGTAACATACACTGCTCGGGTAACAAGTATCTTAGAAAAAAAAAACCCCTTCCCTCTCACCATGACCATGATGTCAATGCAAGCGTTCTACTGTAGAGCTCGTTGCGGAACATAATTTCTGAATCAAAACATAAAACAAAACATATGAGTACTTGTGAGGACTCGGAGGCCAACGCGCACAACCCCTATACCCGAGATACTATCATCGGGAGCTTAGGATGGAACGTCCCAACTGATCCCTTCACCGATGGTGTAGAAATGATGCCAAATCTCCAAACTATTTCGGCTTTAGTAGGCGCGAATTGGAAAACAGGAATGATCTGCGATAACACGACCTCTAGATGCAAAGATGTTGTCAGTTCGGCAAGAAGACGCGTCCACGCTTCTCTTACTCATTTCGAGCTGTGAAAATTTGAATCCGCTAGATGTAGCATAATCAGCCAGCTCGTCTAAAGAAGGGCTTGTTATACGCACATGCAGGCCCGCGTGCCACCAATAAATGTCATACTACAAGAGCTGTCAGAAACAGTGAACCACTCAGTTGTAGAAGGACGTATTTCGCACGTATTTGCGTATACACCTTGGATATTTGCATCTGCAACGCTTTGCGGAAGTGGTGCTAGCCAACGTTCCGGTTTCCATTCGGTCGCATCGGCCCCCCAAATCGACGGGTCGCGGTTCAAATTATAGATTTGAGCGAACACGTTCGTATTTTTCGGTACGAAGATTTCATGGACTTCGCGTCCGTCGACATCCCGAATGGGGGCAGAAAGTGGGAGAACAACATCGCTTCGAGTACTGCCAACTACTAGTGAGTATGAAGGGCCATAAGATGAGAATCATGCGTTGCGTACGTTCTCATTGCTCCAGGAACAGGCGCGTAGCTGTGACACCTTTGAGAATACGTCCCAAGAACCAAGACGAACACCTTACAGGCGCAGAGTTTCACGACACACCGCCTCCAAGAAAGGCAAAGAGACAAGCTGGTCATGCGTGAGCTCCTCGTTGTCTTCATGGGCCTCTTTCAGCTCTTTTCTGAGCTTGTCCTGGACGTCAGGATGGAGGGACAGTAGATGTAGAATCCGGGATAGAGCGGACGATGTCGTATCTGTTCCCGCTATAAGAAAGACCCTAAAAGAAATGACCTAGTCATCAACACCGCCTGATTTGAATCAACGCGCGCTGGGGCGTACGCCATTTGCGCAACCAGTTCCTCTTCGCTCAATTGAATGTCCCCGGATTCCGCCAATCTAGCTCGCACTATAAACGGTTACCTCAGGTTTCTAATCTGAAGATACGGTGTCTTGTACGCACTGAGAAGACTGATGATATCTTTTCCATCTCCAACCTGCTTGACAGTCGCATCATCACCTAATTCCAACAATCTCTTCTTCGCCTCGTGAATATCCCTCGACTTTGAATTTAGGGTCTCCGCGAGGTCCATGAGATGGTTTAATTTCGGCCACGGCAACGTTCTTCCTAAGAACTTGAGAACTTTGGGGTGGAATATCTTGTCGACGTAAGGAAACAAGTTTCGAGACACCGCAAGAGAGGACGAAGTTGGGCTAGAAAGAGTGTCAGAATAACAAAGTCAATTCAAGCGCTCCTCGTACTGACATCCATTCCTTGAGTGCTCGACAATACTCGTCGTCTCTGCCTTCAAAAATACCAAAGGAATACCCGAGACCGGCTTGCCCAATGAGTTCGAGAGCAAGCCTTCCCATCCAATCGGCAACGTTGATCTCTTCTGGGCCATTCGATACAATCGACCAAAGGTTCTCACGAAGCTGAGAAGAACTGAGACCACTGGTTCGGGGATACAGACCTGGGAGAGTACCTGTTTTGTGATCTTATGAAAAATTGGGGTCATGTATCGCATGTGCTTGATGTTGAATGCGGGGTTTAGCAATTTTCGTTGCATTCGGTGTTGAGCACCTCGATTGGTGGTAATATAGGTGTATGCCCACGGAAAATTTAGAAAATGATTTCCCTACCTGACGTAGCAAAGAGCGATGGCCCAGATCCCTGCATGTTCGAGCTTTTTCGGTTTCAAGACGAAGGTCAATCCTTACTCCGAACGAAAAACGTACCGGAGGAAAGCCTCGGTCATTTCAAAAATGGGTTGATCCTTGACAAAAATGTTGTTGCATGCCTTAGGATCAGATACCACGAGCTGGATATCCTGTGCCCCAGTTATGTTATAACATCCCGTGGCGGTCAACACTCATCAGGACGTACCCCAAAAAAGCCATAGACGCGTGCTACTCTTCCGCACGTCTTGTATAACCCTTCGTGGAACGGGTAGGCATAGGGATTGAACATATGGTGCCAATGACCTTCTCATTCTTTCAGCGTGCAGCCCGTTTTCTCAAACCCGCGGAGCTCACCCCAGAAAAAAGAGGGGTTAGACGGCCCGGGAATTTTGAGGAGGCCCCGCTGCCTGAACCTGCGGCTGAGGAAGGTAAGCGAGGCGGCCCCAGCCAGGGCTACAAGGGCATAGGCGGCGACCACGAAGAGAGAAAACATGTTAGGGTGTTTGGGGACGAGCAAACGAAACCTCCATGAAGGCTATATAATTGTATGGTCCGGAACCACGGTGGCCTGTTGACAAGTCGGTGATGATTCGCGACGACTCCGGGTTCTAAGATCCCCGTCAGTATTTCCGGTTCGCAATAAAGTCGGCAGATTATGCAGCAACTCGGAGCAGTACCTATTTTGTTCAAGGAATGTCTTTCGATAGCTTGATTACTTACCCGGACACCGAAATGGTGCATTGAGTCGAGCCCGGAGCTTCAGAAGCCAAGTCAGAAGCTATAATTGACGGCAGAGTAAGCCACAAAGTTCGAAACACCTAGTCACAAGTCTAGTCAGCTGTCCTGTTGTCCGCGGTCGTCGCACCCAGAAGGGGAATCGTTGAGTGTTTTTGAACACCCCGAAATTTGAGTTTAAAGGAAGATGACAGTAGTGCAAAGACGCATCGAAGGGGGCTCGCGGAAGTGCGGGGATGACCCGCAGGTGTTAACGACGGTGACACACAGTATGCTAGTGAGGCTAGTCGAGCACGAGTAAATGGCGACTTCTTCGCAAGATCGAGTTCGTCTGATCCTCCAGACGAGTTATCAGAGTGTTAGGGTCTGTTCGGCAACCCAACCTCGGTCGAGGTTTGAGGTTGAGGTTGAGCTTTGTAAGCGTAAATAGCTGATGTAATCGTTTATCTCGTCAACAACAATACTCCCATTCTCTATTCTCTATGGCTTGTGCAATCAAATTATCATCACAACAGCCTACTATGTCCATGCTATTGGCACAGCTGCAAGTTTCTATGCCCTCCCACACTATTGGAAGCAGCCATATCACACTTCCGCACTGATAGGCGTTGGATGGGTCAAGGAGCTCAAATATGGCCATCCTGACCAGATCTGGACCGAGCTTGGCATGCGTCTGCATGTCTTTATCACACTAGTAGTGGAGCTATGCTTCTGTGGGTTGGTGGACTCAAGACATGTTGGGCTTGAGGAGCAGGTTGCGATCTTCTAGCTGGTGAAATCGCGTTATTTGCCCTTTCTGACAGCTTCCCAACACCCTCTGCGCTCACCTGCACTCAGTTGTGCTCTCCTGCGCTTGTGCACGCTCTTTCCCGCTTGTCCGCACTCTGTACGCTTTATAAGCGCCGCTTTCCCGCGCTCTTTGTGCGTGCTCGGTTTCCCACTTGCCCCAAACTCTCCCCTTCGCGTTTTAGCGTTCCCCCTGTTATCTAATACACCCCATTCCTTAGCCTACCTTCCTTAGTATACAGCTCATGTATTTACAACCTTACACACACGATTTTTAATAGCAGACTTCTCCCCTTGGACTTTTGAGCTCAGTAAGGTTCACCCTTTACATTCCCCAGCGCGCCGCACTCGTGTGCGGCCTTAGCGACTCTAGCGTGGCGCGTTCCCGACCCCGGCGGCCATCCGTACCAAGTTTCGCGCCGCGCCAAAGCGTGCGCGATCGTTTCCGACCACCTGCGACCAGCCGATTCCGTTCCCTCTCCCAACATCGCCGCACTTGCACGCGGCTCTAACCTTTCGACACCGACGTGCCCGCGACCGCCGCGGACCTATATACAACATCTCGCGCCCCGCGGAGGCCTGCGTGACCGCTTGCGATGCTTCACACCCCCCAAATCCTGCGCACGCCATAAACCGTTTCCTAGCGATCACCACTGTCCATACAAAAGGCTTGACCATCACCCATAGTGGAATCAAGGGTCAAGAGGAAGTCAAGAATTTGTGACTAGCCTCGGACCAGTGTGCCTTCGTAGATTCTGAGGCCATTATACCAATAGTGAGACCAACAGTGAGTAGAGCGCGCACAAGGGTTCTCGATTGGTACGATTACATCAGCTATTTACGCTTACAAAGCTCAACCTCAACCTCAAACCTCGACCGAGGTTGGGTTGCCGAACAGACCCTTACTGTATCAGCCACGAGCCACGTCACAAAGTTGCTGGGCCGGGCCATCTGGGCCGGTCCTGGGTTTCCTGGTTGATGCGCTCGACGGCGACTTTGACCTTAACCCGATGATCAAGAAACGCACAAGACCCCAACCCCGCGTCCGCGAACCTTCACCAGACCTCTCAGATACTGCGTCTCAGGATGCACAGAACGAGGGCGAAGCTGAACTGCCGTATGCTTTTGGCGCCCGTTTTTTTTGTTGTTGTTGTCTTCGCCTAACGTGCACCCGAGTGCCACAGTGTCTCCGAACTTCTCGAGCTTCGAAAGTTTCGTCGTGCGCGACAGGGTATCGATGCGGCCAAACTGACAAAGGGCGACGGGAAGAAGAAGCGGCGACGCAAGCCCGAGGAAGACGGGGACATGCCTGAGGGCGGGCTTCAGCCCGGTGCGCAGGTGTCCGAGGAGGACTCTGACTCTGAGTGCGTTTTTTTTTTCGTGCTTATCTTCGCGCGTGTGGGTTAAATCACGACACTGGTCAGAGACACAGGCGACAAAACGGCCAAGATGCGACGTGCTGTGCGCGCTAACAACTTTACACAGCAGACAAACGCACTCGACGTAGACAAGCATATGTATGCGCCTTTTACTTTTGAGAGAGTGGGGGCTCATGTTCTCATGCAGGTTGGCGTATATCGAGGAAAATATGAAGCTCCGTCGCGGGCGCGCCGAGCAGGAGCCCGACGTGGACGCAGTCCCCAGTGGAAGTGCGCAAGAGGACCTTTTCAGCAATCTAGATCAGCGGTACAAGGTCGAGCGCAAGCCCGGCGAGGAGGGCAGCGTCACCAACTCGCTGTCGATGCTCACCGCCATACCCGAGGTCGACCTTGGCATGGAGTGCGTCTCATCCTTCCTTTTGTCTCATCCTTGTACTTATTATCTTCTGAAACTAGCACACGTCTGCGAAATATCGAAGAGACGGAGAAGGCCAAGATCACGCTCTCGCACGGTCGTTCACGTGACCGTAAACAACCCGACGACGAGGCTCATCTCGTCGCGACTCGGTGTACGTTGTCATTCACCCCCTTCTCAGCATAAACATAAACCACTTTGTTACGTGTAGTCTATCGCCCCTCTTTGCGTGCCAAGTCAGACGCAGATATCATTCGCGACGCAAGACGCGAGGCGCTCGGGCTCCCGCCGGCAGTGGAGGAGGAAGATCGCGGACGTGGCCCGCGCATGGCAACGGACGAGATGGTGATGGAGCGGTTCAAGAAGCGCATGCGCAAATGAGGCGAGTACGATTTCGCTCTTTACGTCCCCTCCCGCTCCACATGTGTATCGTTTCTCTTGTAATCCTGTCATTGTCTTGCGCGAATCACACGCTATCTATCCTATATGCAATTACAGTGAATCCAGAGACACTGGTGGGGCTACAGGTAACGATCGCACAAACGTAAGTCCCCGGGAGGGTGACGCCATCCATGTGAACTTCGAGGCATAGTGACAAACAGGGACAAGGCACGGATACGCTAATAATACGCAGGCACCCGCAGGCACCCTCCTATTTCCCTTCAGCCTTTAGCTTACCAAAATAAGGTTTCCCAAGGACCGTCACAGGATCCTACTCCGTTGGGAAGTATATAAAAAAACCCGGAACGCACGTGGAACGTCGAACCCAGGCGTCACGGTACCGCACTCAGGTGCATTCCTCAAAGTGTAGAGCCCTACTTTGCGTTGTCTATCCGCACAACAGTAAAGTGAGTGTGTAATACTAAAGTCCAGGAAGGAGCAGCTAGCCCCACCAAAAAAAGCTGCGTGTAAAGTGTTACCACGTAAAAAGGATTGAGTGAAACTAATGTGCAGATGGAGTTCCGGTCTGTTCGTCATAAAGCCCAAAGAAAACAAACGAGTGACATGATTAAAGTGTTCTACAATGTGCGTCCATGAAAAGTGAATAAAACGTGACGGGTATGTGAGTGCCATTTCTACAGCAACTTGAGCTGGATACTGATCGAGAGGTCGAGCAGGAGACCGAGCACGTTCGAAAGCAAGCCGCCCAATGACGAAGGAGGTGGGAGATTATTTCGGCTCAGGATAGCCTTCAGCTTACCAAAATCGGGCGTCCCAAGGCCCGTCACGGGATCCCAACCCTGCAAGGCCTGTCAAACAAAGAATAAAAATCATAAGCCGCACATTGGCACGTATCCAAGGTCGAGAAGGAAAAAAAAAACGCACGTTGAAACCAGGAGTGCCGCACCCCGGTGCGTTCCCACTCGTTATGTCATTGAAGCCGGGTACGCCAATGGAGTACAGCATTGGATTGAGGAAGCCAAGGGGGGGTTTTCCCGCGGCGAGCTGCGCGTCGTTCAGAAGAGCAACGAGGCCTGCAAACGCCGGGGCGGAAGCGGAGGTGCCAGCGATCAACCCGGGACGGCCTTTCCAGAAGATTAGGAAATTGTCGGACTGGGCCGAGACATCCGGATAGGCCTATCCGAAAACACTAGGTCAGGCCGTCTAGAAACAGGGTGCGTGGAAATAAACGTACGCGGCCGCGGCTATATAAAGATAAGTAAGGGTCGACCCGAGCGAAGGGAAAAGGAAAAACACTTACGAGTTGTACAATCCCGAGTATTTGTTGCCAAGCTTTGAGAGGAAATTACGGACAGCCCCATCTTGGTAAGATGGACGCGCAAACTTTGGTTTACCATTTCAGCGTGGTGGGTAATTCTGAATCACGAAAGGGCTTACATAGTTGCTGAACCCTCCACCCGAAAAGTCCGCTGCGACCTCGGGGATGAGCCTCGTCCCGCCCACTGCAGTGACGCTACATGTTCACGCGGTCGTGGTGAGGAAGAAAAGAAGGGGTGACAGCACGACGTGACGCACAATGGGCAACTCGCTGGGAACGAAGGTAAAAACTGGGTTCGATTGTTGCCGTCGTTCGTGAAGCACTGTTGAGACCCTGGGTCTGGGTTGCCGTCGCCTGCACCAAAATCACCCGATGCAAAGATGATTGACACGCCACGGCAGCCTGTACAAGACGTTAGCCCGACTTGGAGAATTATCTGGTGGAAGACCTCACTGAGTTTCGCGAATTCCTTGCAAACGCGCACTGCGTAGTCTTTGGGCACTGAAAAAGAGGCGGAGTATGTCAGTTTCGATCACATTACGGGCAACACTGGCGCGCTGTATCGCTATATATAGGTATCGGCCTTTTTACCTGACTGTTCATGTTCTCCATAGCTCGTCGAAATGGTCCGTGGGATATCCTTGTCAGAGAGGGCCAACATAAATTGTAGCCACTAGAAGGTCATACCAAATGCAGACGTCAACACATTCGTCAGACGTAGAAAGAGATAACTATAGTAACCCACATCGTCGTATGGTTCGTTGGTGTTGTCCGGTATCGTGTCGTCCGGGATGAAGGGCGGGCGACCGCCGGTCGAGTAGAACGTCCCAGGGGTCGGATACGAGAGACCAAAACCGAACTGGGTGTCCAGATCGGCTTCTGGACCGGCCAATGAGGTATCTTGGAGGTTCTGACCGCCTGATAATCACACCCACAGCGATGAGTGTCACAGGGCCCTGAACACGTGTATATGGGACACGAACCATTAACCAGGACGGTCTTGAACGTAGAGCCGACTGCGTCTGGGCGCTCGGAAGCGTAGAAAGTCTGCAGATCTCCCACGTTCGCGAAGTCTTCCAGATAGCCCGTGATCCCGATCGAGTTCTTGTCCGTTGCAGCTGGCTTATACGACGCCGCGTTGTAGAGCTGAAGGAGGCAAGAGACCGTGGTCACGTTGGTACAGCTTACGCCAAGGTGCGGGTCCGTAAGCACAGGAGCGACGGGAGAGCCATTGTTTCCAACCGGGGAGGAGGCGACAGAGACATCGATAAGTCCGGCAAGTGAAACGCTAATGTTCCTGAAGTGGAAGGTGGCGCCCATCGCCTTGGGGTGGCCAAAGTAGGTCGTGGGCTGCACGAGATCGATGTGCGCGTGCAGGTGCTCCGGGAGACTGTACTGGGTCGTGCGGACGAGCACATTACCTTCAACAGCGTGCTTCCACAGATGGAATTCCTGCATACAACAAGCGAGTCGCAACGTCAGAACGGGGATGGAATGGAATAGTGCCAAGATGGAAGAAGAACTCACAGTGTCGAGCATTACCTCCGCCAGCATGACGGGAACAGTAACCGTGATCCAGTCACCCGCTGACGAGCGTCTAACCATCTCGCCCGTGATGCCGTACTGAGATAACCACGCGTCGACAGCACCAACACTATGACGAGAAGGCTTGACAAGCTCCTCGACTTGCTCCTTCAGGAGATGCTGTCCATACTGCGCGTGATATGGATCACTACTCTCGTACAGATGGCGCTCGAGCTCATCGAAACGTGACTGGGGCAGTGCGATGCGCAAGGGGATGGGCCGCGCGGGCGGTGCACGGCCAAGGTCGATCCAGTCATGCGGTGGCGGGACAGACTCTTTCAGCCTCAGCGTGTTCGAGTTTGGGTGAGAAGTTCCAGGAGCGGCGAGGGACGATTGAAGGGCGCCTAGAACCAAAGCAACGAAAACGGTCGGACAGAAAAGGAGAGAGCGCATTTCTGAGACGCAGACACGAGGACTGTCGTGCGTTGGGGAAAGAAAAAGAGGGCTGCACAGGCAGACAGCCTGTTTTAAGTGCCAACCATGCCGCGTTGTAAAGGTGCCGCTTTGGTCTTGAATTAGTTTTGAGCAAATCCGGCTGAGTCCGTGACAGATGTCAGAAGTAGATCACGCAAGTGGCACGAGGCGGGCACAAGAACGTCAGGCCAAGATGTGCTGTCGGTGATAATAGACAGACTGTACCGTAAGCCAAGTTGCCCTTGCTAAGTGGGATTTTGGGCCTGCTCTTTAATTGTATTCCCTGTAACAAGCATATCTATGTAAAACGCGGTTCCCGGACAGACCTGAGATTCGGATAGGAGCATGGGTAGTGATTACAGTAATATATTTATATTTAGTGATCATGAATGATGCCGTCATGAGGGAAAAAGTATAATCCGCATCTGTGACGTGAAATTAATTTTCCATGTGAGTCTCGGCTGCAGACCCAGCGCCTTTAAATTCAAGCTTCAAGCTTCGAAATTCAAAGCTTCAAAGAACGGGGTAGACAACTAATGATGAATGGTATCAATGACTCTTGCGCCATTAGATAAACGAAAGAGAGAGGCAAGAAAGTGACTCGAACTGCCATTGGCCGGTTTAAAACCGAATCCCCGCACCAGAAAAGAACTGCGTTAACTCATCCGGTGTCCCCAGGACTCAGTACTCAGGGCTTAGCCTAGGCCCCTAGTGGTCTCGAGGAATGAACCCTCGCTCTGTGGAAAGTGCACTCCGAGTCCTTCAAAATCAAGCTTAAGTTTGTGCACTCAGCCGATTCACGACATTTGTGGTTGTACTGAGTTCATCCCAGCGCGCGCACGGTACTTTTCCGTGAGCCGGTAATCTTGCTTCGTGCAGATAGCCATATCGAAGAAACACTGCTGGTGGGGAACAAGCAGCCTGAGGCTCAGAGGCTGTGGAGAGCACGGGCTGCGGTAGAAGAATCACCCGGGCCAGACACAGCAGAGGCACGGAGTCACGTACTGTACGTTCCTGTACCTTGAGAGACTTAGCACATAACGTTAACCTGAGGTACCTTCATTTATATGTGCGCTATTTACAAGGTCGTTAGACACTAGCAACTTGTAGAAGTGACGCTGTATTGTACAGTAGTGTCCTTGGATCTTGGTGGCTACGGTGCGGTTAGCCTACAGCATGGCGGTATGACCGGCAGTCTAAGTCACGGTCTACTGTAGGACTGGTATAGGCCTTGGTATAGGCTCGGCGAACTACACCCATCAACTCGCCAAGTCCGCTGTCGCGCCAAAGCCAACGCCACCAAGCTTCGAGTCGAGCCCACTGTCAACGACTGGCTCACCGGTGCATCTTTAGAATACCTATACCACATTCCCCGATGCGTCTCCGAGTCGTGATCACCTTTATCTAATTTGTGACCTGGGAAAAGGATGTATATATAACTTAATGACGATGTACCTAAGGAAGCACGACGGCGTCGTGCACAACTTGAGCAGACAAGTCAGCATCACTCTTGAACGGATACCCACCTCAGTCAGAGAAAAGGATGACTGAGGAGTCTACAAGACGGTTTAAGAGTGAAATAACAGCTGTACAGTTTATGCGTCTCTTGGGCACGAATCTACTTTTCCAAAACGAGTTATTGTACCCGGACCACATTCCCGAACGATTGATCCTTCCAATAACACACACAAATGACAGTCTCAATAGCCCAGGATTAATGCATTAATATGCCGACACACCACGAACACAAACATGACGCCCTTCCTCAGACTTTTAGCGCGATCTCTTTCAGCACCTTAAAATTAGGTGTCCCGAAACCCGTCAGGGGATCCCATCCCTTCGTCGCCTAACCAGGTGTTCAGAGCCATACGTACACCAGACACAGAAGAGCGAGGAAGCACTCACGTTGAATCCAGGCGTCCCGCATCCCGGGGCATTCCCGGCCGTGATATCATTTAATCCTACTCCGTTCAACGCATATATTAGCGGGTTGAGGAAGCCGAGCGAGGGCTTTCCCGCGGCGATCCGCGCGTCGTTCAGTAGGGCGACAAAGGCAGCGAGCGACGGTGCCGACGCCGACGTGCCGCTAATGCGCGCCGGGCTCCCCCGGTAGAAGATTCGGAAGGACGATCCCTGCGCTGAGATGTCCGGGAATGCCTGTTAAAACGACAGTAATGCGTCGTCGGATTCAGAACTCTATCGCGAAGCTGTGGGTCCATACGCGTCCTGAGGCATTGAAGAGCCCCGCGTAGGTGCCATCCGGTAGTGATTCCAAGAACTTGGCGACTGCAGCTCTCTGCCAGGACGGGCGCTGGAACTGAAGTGCGCCAGTCAGATGCGTGAGGGCACAAGGGATAAAAGAAGGCACACATAGTTGCTGAACCCGCCTCCTGAATACTGAGCAGCGACTTCTGGAATTTGGGTCGTGGCGCCGACTGCGGTGACGCTTGTACCACCCGCGGAAAACACGTCACGAACGTAGGAGAAACAGAAAAAAATGATGCTGGCTTACTACGGACAGCTGGCAGGGAAGTAGGGAAGGAATTTGGTTTGGTTTTTGCCGTTTGTCGTGAAGCAGGTCTGTGTCGCAGGGTCGGGGTCACCATCCCCAACGCCCCCGTCGCCTGAAGCGAACAACAATGAAACACCACGTGCGCCTATTAACCATCTTCAGTCTATCACATGACGACGGGAAGAGTAGGTGGAGAACCGAGTTGAGCAAAGCCTCGGCACACACGGTGCGCGTAGTCCATGGGGACTATATGTATAAACGGGGGTGAGTCTACGAGAAGAACGGGACGGGCCAGAATAGATCCTCACCACTTTGCTCATCATCGCCATAACTCGTAGAGATGACTTGTGGGATTTTATGCTGCGCCAGGACGAAGTCAAGCCACTAGACGTACGACTAGTATCAAGAATCAGCCTCGGTGTTGGAGAATGCACACTTACATCTCCATAAGGTTCGTTCATGGCATTTGGCGTGAGCGCATCTTTAATGTATGGTGCCCTTCCACCGGTCGAGTAAAGCGTTCCAGGAGTTGGGAATGAGACGCCAAGAGCGAACTGCACGTCCAAATCGACCTCAGATCCGGCCTCAGCCAAAGTCTGGTTGTTTAGACCACCTTCGAACCAATTAGCCGATCTACAAGAGGGGGCGAATAGGCAGGGCAATACACACCGTTGATGAGCACGACATCAAACGACGTGTTGACCGCTGCTGGGACCTGATCCGCGTAGAATTGCTTTAAATCAGCAAAGTTGGCAAATTGCTCCAAATAGCCCGTAAGCGCGATCGCGTTCTTATCTGGGGCCTGGGGGACGTAATGGACCGCGTTGTAGAGCTGCTTGAGACACGAAACCGTGATCGTTATGTTGCAGCTCGCGTCGACCGTCACCCCCGACCCAGGCACGGTGACCTTTGCGGATAAGGATTGGGAGGAAGCAACCGGATTGAGATCTATGAAGTGGTATGTGGTGCGCTGTGCCTTGGCACGGTTGAATACCGTCGTCGGCTGGATGAGCTCGATGTGTTCGTCGAGGTGTGGGGCAAGCTGTACTGGGTTGTGCGCACGAGGGCGTCGCCGTCTTCGGTGTGTTTCCACATGCGGAATTCCTAGAACGTGCATTGAGTTGGACTTCGCAATAAACGAGGCATGGACCATGGTGGCAGACCGTTCCGAGCATCTTTTCCACCTGCACAACCGGCAGGCGCACGGTCACCCAATCGCCCGCAGGCGACCGGTGACACGCCTCCTTCTGGATCCCATGACTTTCTAGCCACTCGTGGACCGCGTCGACGCTGCTTGCATGCGGCGCCACGAGCGCCTCGACGTCCTCCTTCGATAGGTGTTTCCCATAACTTGGGTGGAACGGGTCACTAATCTCCGAGAGGTGCTGCTCAAGCTCGGAGAAGCGCGGCTGGCGAAGCGCGATGCGTAGCGGAATGGTGTAAGAAGACGGCGCGCGACCTAGATTGACCCAGTTGTGTGGAGGCTCGATACTCTGGCGCAATTTGAGAGCGCGGGTCGTGCCGGAGGTGACGCCAAGGGTGACGCTGGCCAAGGCGACCGCAACGAGGAAACGGAAAAGGGCTGATACGCGCATGGGGGGTAATAGCTGGTGACGCTCCAATAGCGCTAGGCGCGCTGACGCTAGTACAGCTAGCTGCCCTACTGTAAAGGGAAAATTAAAAGATGCCTCATTCCATTGGCGGAAGAGGAACCGAATAGTACTTGCGATCGCGTCTCATCCTCTCAAGGAACATTGGCCGGTTATAAGGAGGGAACACCAGAATATTATCCACGGCCCGGGTTGCTAGGTGTTTTCCGGATCCTCGTTGAACGTATTGAACGTTGACTCGGAACGTCGAACGAGTCGAACGACCAACTTTCCCGGAAACCCTTTCAAGTTAGTAAACAGCATTTTTCCTTGAAATTCCACGAACCGAGAAATGACATTTCCCTGCTGGCACTGGCAGCTCCCGTCCAGAGAGGACGGCTGGTCATTGACATAGTGCCAGTGGTGAAACAGAGGACCATGATTTTATCTTAGCTGAACAAGACTTACTCTCCTGGCGCAGTGCAGTGGGTATCCCAGAGGAACCAAGAAAGTGTAAAGCCGTGGCATGCCACCAGTGAATACAATGTTTGTACTTTCATCGGTGCTGCACATATGATACGTAGTGAACTTGAAGCGCCTAACCTGGTACAATATTTATCGCAATTACTGTACACAGTAATATAGTTCAGTGGTGTACTTCGGGAGTCTGAACGTTGCCATCGCCACAGGACTTGGCCTACAGTACATGCCATGAAAGGAGAAACCAGAATTTCCACAACTATCAAGATCTCGGCTTCGACCCCGCCTTTCTACACTGACAGAGTCGATGTCCGGCTTTACTTTTACCGAGCTGATCTTCAAACTCCCGAACATCAAACACAACATGCGAATTTGCATGACAAGGTTAAACGGGGACCCTGATTTGCACACTATGGGCTCGCATGTCGATCGCCTTCTCCACAGCCATCTGTCACATAATATTGTCAGCATATATTCAAGGTGCTCTCGTCCATCACAGTACCTGGATCATCCGCAGTGTTTCACCCACCCGATTGCAGTACAGTCTCGCTTGTCTGACGCGAGTAAGCAGGTACTTGTCTTCGAAGCCATATCTGAGGTCTCCAGAGCTATTGAAGTCGTCAGGATACATCGTCGGTCAGCAAAAGGAGGGGCCACCTACTACGCGAGCAAACTTTGAACCAAAGCGCGGTCATATCGGTCCATCTTAGCTTGATATCCTTCGTACAACGCTTGAGCCTGTTGTAGCTGTCGGTCGCTACGTTCCACCTGCTTGGCGGGTTCCAAAACATACAAGCCAGGGTGGGCCATGATTATGGGAGAAAACCTGCAGTTTGGGAGGAGGAACTGGGATTCTGAAGCGAATTGGATGTCCTATATATGCGCATGGGGACCAGTGCCGGTAGTCGTGCCAAGAGGCTGTGATACTGCATTGCTCCTTGAATCGGCGTCGAATGAGTATTTTAAGCGGAGATGAAGATTGACAGACACGCTGATGGCTTCCGTGCCATTGGTGCCAACTCCCACAAGGCGAGGCAAGGGTGCTTTTACAATCTATGGACCAACTTTCTTGGCCTTTTCTGGCGAGTCTAAGCTTCAGATCGGAGGAATGGACGTCTTCCTTTTAATTTGACGCATCTCCGGTGAGGCAGTGCCAACGACGCTTACACCACCGGGGGTAGTTAGATACGGGTGGCCTGGATCAGGGGTATGAGCTTGAAGTGGTCGTAGGGTTGAGGACGTACTGTACTAACTCTGAATGGAGCAGAGCTAAATTTTCCGAAGCCTCGGAACAAGAGCCAACCCGAAGTCGCAGCGTAGGTAAAGCTGTGAAGCCTAGTCCTGCATTTGTCTGGTAGCCGGGTTGAGTGTATGCCGATGGCCCGCTAACGCTCTCAACGTTTCTCTTGACGTTTATATCGCGTGAAGTGGAACTTGCAGGAGAGTACTCCGAATACAAGGGCCAGGCTAAATCTGGAGATATTGCAAGGCCAGCACTGCGGGACCCGGACCATGTAAATTGACATAAAAATGCGGTGCACTGGCACAGGAAACATGATCGTGGCGACACAGCTCATACCACGCCTAGCTAGTACTCGTGCATGTTCTACACGAAGATGCAGCATGGCCCGAATATAAGTAGAGGCCTCGTGGTTTGTATGGGTCACGGTGGATGCGAGGCGAAGGCACCAGTCATATCATGTCCAGAGTATTCTATTATAATGGGGGTGTCATACTCATCGGTGATTCGGCGTTGCACCGGGTTTTGTTGGCGTATATCCGCCCAGTTAGGGAATGTCAAGCACGAGGTTCACCAACGTAAACGGGGTTGAGGACGGTCCGTGCGCAGAAACATATTTGTTAACCGCAATAACCTGTTCTGCTGGCTCCAAGGCTGTTTCGGGATAAAGAATATCGGCAGGACAATAGAGAAGTGGGGCGAGAAGTAGGAAAACGCATTACAGTGAATGACGAGGCGCGTCGCTCCATGGGGGCTGCTTCGTGGAGTGAGGCAGAGTACAGGCCATTGCCAACACACGATGGGCTGAGGGTGTATAACCACGGGGCATATCACGTGCCATTAACACATGAGGCCTGCATGACGCGGGGAAGGCAAGGGAGAAGATTGCGGTCCAACTGACCGGGGTTGGATGGTTCCTGCTCCTCAATGGTAGCTACAGTTAAACTCTCTTCGCGTAGACACAGACCTTAAAATTTATCCCTAGCAGTGATGAAAACGATAATCTGGTGTCGCAGTGGCAGTGGCAGTGAGAGGACCTGGAGAGGACCCTTTTGAAGTATCAGAACACGTGATTACGTTATAATTGCGAGGGACTATTGCTTGCTTGATGCTATTGATAGGAGGTCTCCACATACTTAGTATGTCGAGCTAAGGTAGCAGACGTGCTCTGACGATGTCCTATGGCTACTAGCACCTGGATATTGCCATCACCACTAGCACGGCGGTTCACTTGAAAAAACAAGGGTTCCTAATACTACTACTAGCCGTGCCTGAAATTCCACCATCAAGCTTCCGTGCCAGACCAAGCCGACATTTGACATTACCAATGGAGCTCGTCCCCTAGTAACTCCCGTACCCATCTGGTGGACCGACTGGACTCAACAGGCGAGGACTCTGAGTTGGACACTGTGGGCTCGTATATCGACCTCCTTTGCCACGACCTCCTTCCGTGAGGCGATATCAGCACATATTCGAAGTTCTATCAGGTCAACTACAGTACCTGGATCATCTGCAGCGTATTATTCACACAACTGCAGTACAGTCTCGCCTGCTTGATCCGAGTAGCTAGGTACTTGTCTTCCCAGTCATATCTAAGATCTCCGGAGCTTTCGAAGAAGCACCTTTATCAAGGGAACATCGTCGACGATCAAAGGGAAGTAGTAGACCTACTATGTTAACAAATCCCGAGCCAAATCGCGATCCTGTGGGCTCATGGCGGCCTGGTATCCCTCGTATAACGCTTGAGCATGTTGTAGTTGACGGTCGCTACGTTCCACCTGTTTTGCGGGGCCCGTGACATGCAAGTCAGAGAAGGTTATAATTGTGGACAAAAATCTGTGGTATGTGGTGGACGAGATTTTGGAGTGGACTACGCTGGGAAATATTGTGTATGAATGCATGGCCGGGGTACCAATAAATGTCAGTGTTAGCGCGACAGCCAGTGGCACTGGGTACAGGGCTGTTGTAGGCGATAAATGAAGCAGCGTATCTGATCCGGCGTTCAGTATCTTCCGAAATAAGGGTAGGGTGACATTGACGGGTTCCATTCCATCACAGGACACGCGGCTTGTGCTCGTAAAAACGCAGGCGCACATGGGGCGGAAAGCCTCTGCAATTGGTCGATGTTGCCGCCGCAGTATCATCATACACTAAGTTAAGACAATAACTTACGACACCCAAAATGGTGACCCACACATTCGTGACTGGTGTTGAACTTCATGCGCCTGATGATCAGTCGGGGCTTCGTACCGAGCTTCGGTGTTCCTAATATCCTATAGAGTAGCTAAACACGCCGTGGGCTCGAGGGTAATTCTACTAGGCGGGTGGAGAAATGTGGGTGATATGTAGCTGAACGCGATCGCGAAGGGCGTAGGAAAAGTCTGTGAAATAAAAGCAACAGGTGCAAAAGAATAGGTACTGTCAAATATGAGCTCCGGGATTGTAGCTTCCTGGAGTGGGAAGAAAGAGCTGGAGACGGAAGCGTGTGAGTGAGAAGGCAAGGATATAAGTGGGTCTCCAGATGACAAAAGGTACTACACGTGATATTTCTGCCTTTCGCTTTCGCTTAGGCATCTGGGTCATAGGCAGAAGGGACGCGATGAGAAGAGACGGTGCACCGGGGATAGGAAGACGTTTTCTGAAGGGCGGGGTCGAGGTCGTCCGAGAAGGCCGAGAATGCAAAGGACCGGGATTCTGTACCCTGATGCAAAGTGACGTAAATGGTACGAATGTGGGAAAGGATAAACATCGCATTTGATCGGACGACGGTATGCCGGCGCTGGTCATGCATTGAGGCCACGAGTTGATTCCAAAGGCCGCAAAATTCGTGCCGCAGCCCAAGAGCGGCGTTGTCTACTTCTAGTCGGCGCACCGCGCACAGAGTGTGGCCAAAGATTCTTCGTGCGGATGGGTCGTTACAATCGGGGTGGGCGGTATTTAGTTCCCGTGCGAGCTGAATGAGATTACGGAGTCGTGTGCTGTCGCGCTGTTCGCTATATTCGGCGAAGTTGTCCTCTGACCAATTCAACCCTCGTTGAATTATGCCGGCCCAGCGCCCGTCTGTGTGATAACTATCTCCTAGGCGGTTGATGGCAACTGCGACTATGCATCTTGCAAGGAAGCGAACGTCCGGATCATCGTCGTTGGCGTGCTGATCCGCAAGGAGAACGAAGTCGATGCACGTGAAAACGGCAGAGTCGATAAAGCCGAGAGCGTGATAGAAAGTGCGCTGGAGTAGGTAAGAATCGGCCTGGATCGCCTTAAGGGAAATGTTGATTCGTTGCCGCCTTGTCGTATCCGAGACGAGGTCAGAAGAGAACGAATGGTCTATGAATGCGAGAATCGCCTGAGGTAATCTGTCCGTATTCGACTCTCGGAGAACCTCCGTCGGATTTTGTACCCGCGTTGATCTGTAGAAACTAGGGATGCCTGCCAAAAACTGCTCCATCTCTTGCTCTCGACTCAGAGATGTGAGAAGCGACGATATCGCCCAGGAATCGAGCGCCGAGGTACGAGTTTCGGCAAGCTTCTCAATCTCTGTCGCTGTGTAGACCAACGTCAGCCAGCCACCGTCAGCTGGAGCATTGGCGCCGCGACGTAGGTTATCGACACTACCACGGCGAGTGACGGTTCTGAAAAGTGACAGTGCTAGTAAGGGAAATTGTCTTAAAGAGAGGAGGAGTCCTGAAAACGGGGTTGAGAACAGACTATGGGGGTAAAAGTACGGTGCCAAGCTGAACCATAGATATAGAAACAAGAGAGGGATGATGCACAAAATGACAGCCGCAAGAACGAAGGAATTACCGCTGGAGATCAACACAACGAGCCCGAAGAGGAAGAAGAAGATGGACTGATGCAAGAGGGCGTGCAAGATTTTGACAGTGTTCTGAAGAACCGCCAGCGATCCCTGCTGCCATATGAACGCTCGAACACGGGCATTTTTGTGTGGACTGTACAGTGACTGAGTCATGACCAAGTATCGGCGCACCCATTCTTGGATCAAGGTCGCGAACACGGCAGTAGCGAGGCTCAGAACCAAGCTCGCAAACCATAACATGTGCGCTCCTGTGGGTGCGGAGGCTGGATTGGGAGGTGCTGGTGGTGGTGCGCCAGAACTGTTCGAACTGGCCGCCTGGAATTGGTAAAGCTGGGAAAGGTAGAAGGCTGAGACGTCTTGAGAACTTGTTTGAGAACTTAGATAAGACTGTGACAGAAATCCCGCGACAGTGGCTGAGAGTAAACCACTCTGTCATACAGTGATCTAGTGAGCCCCGAGATACTCGTAGGGTGGGAGGATGACGTTAACTCACGAGGAGCATGATGCCGTTTGCGTCCTCCCTCCAATTCTCGGCCAACTTCCGGTCACGCTCAGCTGCCATTTCATTGTACATAGAAAATAACGCATCAGATCCATCGGCGAAATCGGACATTGCCCGCGACGATGGGTTTAGGTCCTGGGTTAGCAGAGGCAAATATTGCGAAGCGCCTGAGGCAATGAAGCGATCGCAGGTTAGCACCGAGATGGCGGCCAAGGCAGAATGTGGACGCTCACCAGTAACAGCTGCTTCGTTGGACATGGGACGGGAATGGGGGAAGGAGATTTGTTCGATATCCGGAGACATTGTAAATGGAAGCTAAAGGGAGAGGGGTCCCCGAAGCAAAGGGGAGGAGCACAGGCCGTCGTCCACACACCTGCGTGTGAAAATATAATTAACGCTTCACTGCCCATGTCCGGCCTTGCGCTCATGGGCTACGCCACGGCCTAAGGGAGGGTAAAGGAAGAGATTGCAGTAGACCGCTGGCGCAACATCAGAAATACGTTATGCCTATTCGAGATGGCCGGGTGCTTCAGCCCTGGCCCCTGGTTCCCCTGACGCCCAATTCCTCATAAACCTTGAATTGTGCGATTCCAGCCCAAGTTACCGAGCCACTTGCGCGAGCAATTTTGGGTTGGCCACAACTGACTGGAATGTCACCTGGGTCCCTCGTCGTGTGTACCGATTATGGGAGGAGGCCACGGGATAGGTTATCCAAGAGAGCGGTGATTCAGGATGTTGTCCTGGCTGACAGAATCCTCGCAGAGGCATAGCCTCTGTAATCGAACTCTCCCCGGTCATCAAGGGAGCAAGGCCTCACCCGTATCACATCCACTCCATTACTAGTTTCATGACCGGGCATGCGCTATCAGAGCCTACACAACGAGGTTTCGGCCGGATTCGGTCAACCTCAGCCTTGGACTCATTGGAGGGAGCAGTAATACCTCTTCTGAGAGGCCCGACGGTAGCATTTCGTCTCATACAATTGCTGGACCGGGGAGAGCATACCATCCTGTACTAGTAGGATCATAATACAGAAATCCCGGGCCCTTTATAGTTTACAGTACTGTTACTACATGGCACGTGTGGTCACGCCGGAGTTCCCCGACCTCGGTTTGCCGGCTGGTGTCGATGCACTCCTACACTATCTCGGGGCGGGCCTGAGATCTGAGCGACAGGTCCGTCCAGGCTCCAACGCATCACACGCTGCTTCCCAAAGAAGGTCGCGCCAAGGTTCATCCCTGCCTGGATCACGCACCAACGGCATCGAATTCGCTTATACGAAGCGCCGGACCATCTCTCCCCGAGGATTAAAGCCGTAATGCAAAGACAAATATTCACACACGTAGGTCACTATAGTCCCCCCTTCTTGTAAAAATGGACGAACGACTCGCAGAATCTGTTTGTCCCCCGCGACGCGTCAAAGTTGCCGTCGTTGGGAGCGGCCTTGCAGGTCTCACTGCGGCATATCTTTTGTCCACTGCATATCAACGAGTGGACATCCGGTTGGGAAGGGCGGACCCGTAGAGTTCGAGGTCCACATTTTTGAGAAGGTTGGTTGGGTTACGATTTCGCGATACCGTAGCGTCGTTTGCTGACGTGGCATTTGGTTGCTGACGATGCGCACAAACAGGCAGAAACACTCGGGATAGACTCGCACTCGGTATCACTCACACTTCCGGGCGAAGCAGGGAAATGGCGCGTTGACGTGCCGATGCGCTCCTTCCAGGGAGGTGAGTGCTCCCTCCGACTTGTGGGCCTGTCAGTTCGTGTGCCGTTAACGGAATAACAGGCTACTACCCCAAACTTATCGCATTATATACCCGCCTCGGTTGTCCTCTTCCGGTGCTCGAATTTCTCGTATTCGTTTTCTTCCTCGACGCGCTACCTTCCCACCGCACGGAAGAGTCCGAGACGGACCTGGTGCATCGAGCTGCCTTTGCGATTCATCCCACACTCATCTACGATGGTGCCTCCGGCAGTGCGGGAATCAGTGCCCCGACTGTGCTAAAAAGTCTACACCACGCTCCCACGCCGTACCTTCCGACGGGCTCAGGCTCGGCTCGCGTTCCTCCTTGCGTTTTCCATGTCCATGGCCAGTCTCGTATTTTTCTTTCTCCGCTTGCAATTTCTTGCCTCGCCGTGGCTCCGTGGCAAGAGCGCCCGAGAGTCGTCGTGGGCGGAATGGGCGGAGCGTATGACACCGCGTGGCCCACTCGCAAGGATGGCAGGGCTCGATGCACGCTGGCGTGCATTTGTGCAGGACGTGTGTATACCTCTTTCTCTGCGGTCTGCACAGCCCCCCGGGAGGACATCGAAGACCACCCAGCCGAAGAGTTTCTCGGTGCGTCGACCGCCCATCCTGTAAACCGAAAAGCTTGTATTGACACTCGTTCGCAATCCCTATAGACTACATTTGGCAAACGTTTCTGACACACCATTATGTGGTC